>CAKAKR010065421.1:23928-42126 GCA_916700685.1 Adelosebastes latens
AGTCATAACTTTACGAGAAAAAAAGAAAATAACATGTAAAATTACTACTTTATAATATAATGACTTTATTCTCATAATACTACGACTTTTTTTCTCGTAAAGTTATGACTTTATTCTCGTAATATTACGACTTTTCCCCCGTAAAGTTATGACTTTATTCTGGGAATATTATGAATTTATTCTCGAAATCTCAGATTTATTTATTTTCCTCAATGTGGCCCTAATACTCCGTCGTACCGTCGTACCATAGACCTACAACAATGATAAATAAATGTGAAAATGTAAACAAAAAAACAGTTATTCATTTCCATTTTTAAAAATCCACAGGGAGCCACTGGAGACGGGCTAAAGAGCCGCATGTGGCTCCGGAGCCACAGGTTGCACACCCCTGGGCTAGCGAATGCATGATGTCAATGGAGGGCCCTCACAAGTATAGAGAGACAAATGTGTATGTGTGGGTGTGTATGTGTGTGTGTGTGTGTGTGTGTGTGTGTGTGTGTCCTGACCTCCACAGCCAGGTTCAGCAGGTGTTTGACCACGGCGATCTGCCCACTGGAGGCCGCCGTGTGGAGGGGAGTGTATCCCCGTTTGTCCTTACAGCTGATCTCCGCCCCCTGACTCACCAGCAGACACGCCACATCCAAATGACCTGCAGGGGGGCGCACCAGAGGACACGGACCGTGGGCAAATAAAAAAAAAGGATGAATCCTACCTACATTTGTTTGCTGTAATGCAAGTTTCAATCTGTCATGATAACTTTGTAAAGTGTTATGTTGTGTCTTGTTTCCAGCTCTGATGAATAGGTAATTCCACTATTAGGTGACTCAGAATAATCTACTTATGTGATACGTCTTTGTCTCTTACCCATGAAAGCTGCCCAGTGCAGCGCCCGGCCATCTTTCTTATCGAAGGCGTTGATGTTGGCTCCTTTAGCGAGGAGGAGGTTTACCATCTGACAGAGGGAGGAGGGGAAGTTAGTGGGTAATATCAGAGAGGGATATATTTGTGTTTGTATGTTTATATGTGTGTGTGTGTGTGTGTGTGTGTGTGTGTGTGTGTGTGTGTGTGTGTGTGTGTGTGGGTGATGGTCTTTATACAACAGCATTGTAAATATATCTCATCACTTGGCTCAGCTGTTGCATAAACACTCTGGAGAAAGAGTGTGTTGGGCATAAATAGAAGAAGTCGTTCATTCAGTTTGGCTCCAGAAATCTGCCGCCTCTCATTGTTAATTTTAGACTCAGCACATTTGTGAATGATCCCATGTAAGAAAAAAAGGAGCGTTTCAAAATGAACAACCCACTAATGACACAGCTGCACTCGCCCACCTGTTTCCAAGCTATCCGAGCACAAAGGACGGTTACATCACCGCATGCTTAGTGGTGAACTACACCAATATGCTGGAGCAGGATTCAGTGTGCTGCAGCAAACTATTAAGTCAGTCAGTGTCTGCAGTACCTCAGTGTGGCCGTTGAGGGCGGCGTGATGCAGGGCGGTGCGTCCGCCGCGGTCCGATACGTTGACGCTACTCAGCAGTGGGATGATGACCTCGGCGCATCGCAGCGCGTTATTGGCCGCAGCAACGTGCAGCGGCGTCTGCCAGTTCTTGTCCCGAGCGTTCACGTCGGCCGAGTGGCGGATCAAAACTCGTACCGCCTCCTGAGGATCAAATAAAGTATTTTTTATAGATTAGTGTTGTCTCAATACTGGAATTTCTAACTTCGATACAATACCTTGAAAAATATCTATATCAGGGGTGTCAATCGATTCAAATATTTAATCGCGATTAAACACGGTTGTCCATAGTTAATCGCGATTAATCACACATTTTTTATCTGTTCAAAATGTACCTTAAAGAGAGTTTTGTCAAGTATTTAATACTCTTATCAACATGGGAGTGGGCAAATATGCTGCTTTATGCAAATGTATGTATATATTTATTATTGGAAATCAATTACCAACACAAAACAATGACAAATATTGTCCAGAAACCCTCACAGGTACTGCATTTAGCATAAAAAATATGCTCAAATCAAACTGGCAAACTGCAGCCCAACAGGCAACAACAGCTGTCAGTGTGTCAGTGTGCTGACTTGACTATGACTTGCCCCCAAACTGCATGAGATTATCATAAAGTGGGCATATTTTGTGTAAACGATGTCACTGACACATTTCTTGAGACTACAAGAAGCTAGAACTGGAAGAAAAATGTGGAGGCATCTGATTGGTTCTTTCCAAGCGCACCGCGAGGTACTGATTGGTAGACGTTTTTACAGGATTACAGCAGCTACAGATGACGGCTCTTTTCCGGTCCTTTTTCAGAGCTCATAAGTAATGGATCGCTGTCGAGGTGTAAAGACCATTTCAACCAATATAACAAATAGTGTAGACTGGAGAACATCGTCAACCCTGCCTTTAACTACTACTATTTATTGCTGGGCTATTGTGATTCAATTATACATAAAAATACAGACAAAAGGAGATTAATTGGGAACCTAAATCAACTGTGTTTAGTGAGAGAGATGCAATGAATATAACAGAAAGTGTAGAACATCATCATGTTTAGTATGTCTATATCAACTGTGAGGTAACAGCGAGCAACGAAACCTGCTCTCATACTGTCAAAAACAGAAAGTAATGATTTACGCAGCCTTCAACTACTTGATATATTCCTGCAATGCAAACTAACTGGTAAAAAGCCCTGGATGTATATGACGCCATGGGCACACCACTAAAATGCATCATCCAGGTATTGCAGCCATGTTGAATTACCTGTTTGGGCACTGGGAGTGATGACACCTGATTAACTGCTTTGACCCAGATTCTCAACGCTTGCGAACGTAAAGCCGTCCCATGCGGTCTGAGAATAGTGTGTGAGACGCGCTGGCAGAGGCTGAGAAATGATGAGTGTGCGTGTCGGCCTGTTTTCAGGTAAATACCGCGAGGTGCAGTTTAGCTCCTTGACACCTACGTCACAGCGAGGATCTCTCTCTCGCTGCGCTGCGGGAAGTTGTCGTTGTTTTGGGAAGAAGAAAGGATTTGGACTCAGTAGGCGTGTGTGTGTGTGTGTGCTCACCTCACTCCGAGAAGCCACAGCGCGATGGAGGGGGGTGAGCCACATATTATCTTTGGCGTTGACCCGAGCCCCTGCAGAAGCACACAGGGCAGAAAGAGTAAAGTCAAGTTTACACTCGTAGCTACATGCATCAAAATAACAGTTGATAGGACACATAGTCCTAGTTAGTAGTTTCATCTACTAACATTTAAGACCTTGAAAGAACGTTTTAATGCCAAATTGAGTGAAAAAAACAGGAAAAAAATTGCATTTTCATTACTGCAGAATTAGTGAAAGAGTAACTGCTGACATATTAGAGGGCCTGTATGACTGGTGGGAATCCTCATATCAAGATCAGTGCTCCAGAAGTCGAAACCTTTCCTAAATTAAGATGTAAATCCTATATCTAAAGGATAAGGCTAGTGATATGAGAACATGAAAACCAATTGTTTCTATCAACCACCTGTTGGCTTTACTCCACCACCACCATCCTGTCCATCTCCTATCTTCATATGGGCCTACGTTACTCTTTATCTGTTGTTAACCTCAACAAATATCCTTACACACTTATAACTGATCGTTCTTTGTTGAAGCGGTTTAGGTATTGTGATGAGATTTGTTGACAATGACAAAATATTTTTATATAAAAGGTTGTATATATCATGAAAAAGTAGCAAATTTGCAGGCAGTTTTCTTTGTTGAATGATTGAAGATGAAAACTCAGAGAGAGAGAGACAGAAACGAGAGGAAGATATTTTACCAGAGAGGATGAGGAGCTCTGTGATCTCGGCATCGCCCAGGAAGGCCGCTGCATGCAGCGGGGTGCGCTTCTCTGAATCCTGAGGGAGGAACACAGTCAGTTGGTACATGTAGCTTGTAATATTGGAAAGGTAAGATAGGGTTTCAACCATATACTGCATATATAGAAGCCAAAATATCCCCATGTTATGTTTAAGTCTGTTCCCCCGTCGAATAGTGTTTCCCTCCAGTTAAAATTATAGTAGTTAGGGTTAGGGATAAGGGTTGGTTCACATTTAGGTGGGGGGGAAACACATATCGACGGGAAACAGTACTCGACACAACACCGGATACGGGAGCAACTCGGAGCAGCTGCCTGAGCTGCCATATTGAGATTTTAACATCATTTGGAGCCAGAGTCTGCGCAGTAGTAATCGGGAGGTGGAGCTGCTGTATCGAGGTTCCGCCCACACAAACCCACCCGAGCCAATCACGAGTCAAGCAAGGCCGTGTCTTGTTAGCGTGATCCACATAGCTGCAACGTTAGCACCACGGTAGCTGTTTGGCAAGAAAGACTACTACAACTAACCTTAATATCTCTATATAACTACATTTATGATCAAATTGACACACGTTCTATGACACAGACTTGTGGTGGTTATGGAAAGTTAAAGTTACATCTCCTGTCTCATACATTCCCCGAGCCTCCGGCTACGTGACTACTTCACTTAGAGCAGCTTGTATGCACTAAATAGGGGATGTGGTGCCTGTCTAATAAATTATATACAGTCTATGGTTTCAACCTTGATACAACAGCAGCTGCAGTTATTCTATTTTTATACAAGTTCCAATATGATATCCCATCAAAGCAACACTTTTAGATTCCCCAATTTTTCCCAAATTAGAGCTGGAGCTCCCCGACCCCTCAGACAAAAAAATAGGCTGGAATTTTACGTATTAGTAATCCATGATGAGTCGATCATGACGCTGAACAGAGGAGGCTGTGATATCAGCTCACAGATGATGAGCTGAGGATCAGTGACGGGGCCATTCAGTGTCTGTCAACACATCCATTGTTCCTCTCAGTCAGCTCAAGACCAGCCCAGACCACCCCACATGTCCATGTGACTGGACCGACTGCAGCCTCTCCAACACAAACACATCCAGAGTGGACAATGACGGTGACGTGGGACGTGAGTCCTGTAACCAGAACGCAGGAGACTAAATACAGCAGAGAGCCCACATCCTGTGCTGCCCGGGCACAGACATATGTTATGGATCTATACCCATATGATGTAAATAAACACACGCTCTGAACTTTGGCTTCACTGACTCTTGACCCGTGGCCCTCCTCTGCTCACCCTTGGGTGCACGCTACAACAGGAAGTGGGGCCTGAAGACGACGCCGGGTTTTTATTTTCCTAAAAGCTGATTTTGAGCAGAGATGCAAAAAGGAATCTGAATGTAGATCTGGATTTGCATCAAATTACATATGATGATAGATAATTATGCAGAGTTTTGGAGAATACCTAAATCATGTGTATAAATATTAGAGTGTATTACAAAGATCAACAGATGTTTACATTGACTTAAAGCTATAAAAATTGTATAAATACATGCAGCTGTTGGTAAAATCCCATAAAATTTTGCAGGATCTCTCAGTGTTGATATATGCATGTGATGAACAATGAATTCATGAGTTGTGGCTCATAATTTTGATTTAACATCCCATAATTACAAGGTAACACGTCCAGTTACAAAATATAGATCGGGTAATAATGAGATCTTTCCTCGTCGTTAGTATTGTAATTATAATGGTAAATGGAATTTATGAGAGACATAAGTCTTAATTATGAGAAAACGGTACCCTGTGGGTACCCTTACCTCTAGTAGTGCTATGAAGCCATGATTTTATCAGTGGGTCCCTGTTTTGATTGTATTGTGAAAGCGTAAGAGGATGCAAATGTATGCATACAGCAAAGGAAGTGAAGAAGAAGAGCTTGTAAATTGTGCTTGTGGATTTGCAGATGTTAAAGGGCGCTTTCTCAAGCCGAAGTCCGTTTGGCTAGTCTGAATCAGAGTAAAATTGTTGTTTGGTTGTTTTCTATTTAGTCTTGTTCGGTTTCATTGTGCACAAATTAAAGCGGACCAAATAAAAAAAAAGTAATTTGCCGTGTGGCGTGTACGAAGGAGCAAATTTATCTTTTTCATCTCGAGAGCTGTCACTTCTATGCTGGGAATCACAGACTAAGATATATTGCTGTGGAAGTGTTTTCACTTTGATTCGGCACTGATTTGCTGTGAATCCTTTCTCCTCCAGTTTTCTCCAATGACTTTATAAACATCACTATTTTCGCGGACTTTATTTAACATTCTCTGTATATTTCTCTTCCGCCCAGATGTCAAGCAAACATCGGACTAAGTTCTGCTGAAGTCCAGTCAGTCCTCCCCCACTCATCTTAACCTGTCGTTTACCTGTGTCCATCTCAACAAATGCCCGCACAGGCAGCCTGCGTTTTGGTTTGCTTGGAAACTCTGGTGCGGACCAAAACAACTGGTCCAAGACCGCTTACGAGATGTGGTCTTGGACTGGTTGTTTTGGTCCGCACCAGAGTACGACTGCGTTCACAACTGCCCCAACGAACCGCACCAGGGGTTGATTAAAACAGATTAAATGTTGGCTTGTGAAAGCTCCCTTATAAGGTAGGATGTGCACTGAGTACGTTTGTTAGACCTCGTATTTTGGCTGCACTTTTGCACAGTGGGAGGAAGTGGAGACACGTCGTCCATCTATATGTAGACACTATATATGTGTGTTTGTGTCCTCACCAGAGCATTGATGTCTTCAGACTTGTATATGAGCATACGAATCTCTTCAGGGTCTCCGCTGAAGATCGCCTGGATGAGAGGAGGCTGAGGAGAAGAAAGAGGACAGAACATTCAACACATGACCAGAGGCAACATGTCAGACATGCATAAATACACATGATCAGTTTAAACAGGCGGGGAATTCATCAGAGAGAGACAACGTGACGAAACTACATGTTAGGCAGCAAGAGGAGGCCGAGTATGATCCTTCCCACGGTATATAACGTGGTGTGCGTGTGTATGCGTGTGTGTGTGTGGGAGCAGCTGCTTGACTTTAAGCTCCTGTGTTTACAAAAGCGTGAGCTACAACGAGACTGCAGCCTACTATACACTGTATACAAAAATGTTCTTAATACCAAACAGGACTATTTTTATCAGTGACACTCACTTCTTATATGAAGACATAACCAAAATGTTTGTCCACCAGAAGATTCTTTGCAGATACAAATCATAAAAATAAAATGTCTGTGCAGAGAAAAGGCTTTAATGAAGGGCACTGCAAGGAGGTCATGTCTCCAAAGCCCGTATTTTCTTTACCAGATCACAGATATGAGGTAAATAGAGGCCTTAAACACACACACACAGAGAGCGTGGGTAAAGAAAAAAAGCCTGCAGTGCAACATGAGGGAGGCCAACAACATGTCAGCAGTGGTGGAATGTAACTAAGTACATTTACTCAAGTACTGTAACATAATATAAATCACTGGTATGGTGCTTTAACACATCAGCTACATTGATTATTTAAAACGCTAAAAGTCGATGTCAGAGGCCGACATGTAGGCTGCAGGTTACTGATGAATCAGATCTGACAGAGAGAGGCTTCACTTCACTTCACTTCCTGTGTGCCTCCTGCCTCACTTCCTGTTGCACAGTCTCTCCTTCTCAGAAACACGAGAGAGGAACCACAGAGCAGCGTTTCACTTCTGCTTTAAGAAACTCAGCACACATGTACGGACGAAATGATACCACTTCCTCGTCTGAACTTTTTTTTTTTCCCCTCCCTTGAATTCTGGTGTAATGCCACATCATCACACCGTAGGTTACCCAGGTAACCTTTAGGTGCAGGCAGGGGTTGTTTGATATGTTCCCCACAGTGTGGACCTGTTGTTCTAATAATAGGCTACACCTGTTCTTTATTTGACAAAAAGTTTGGAATCAGCTGTTAAATTTAGGTTTTTCTTCTTTCCTTCATTAAAAGGGATAGTTTGGGTGTTTTGAAGTGGGGTTGTATGAGGTACTTGGAGTTTGGAGAAGCAGACAGGAGTACAGACACTGGAGCAAATCAATGCACTGCTGTGGACGGGGCCGGCAGCAAAACGTATTTTAGCCACCTGAAACAAAAGGCCCACGCCACCGACCTACACAAATCAATATCAGTTTGTGTGTACATTAATGCGTTCATCAATTTAATGTTGCAGCTGATAAAGCTGGAGCTCATTTTAAATACAAATATGTAGCTTAACCTATAATAATTAGGGCTGTCAAAGATAACGCGATAATAATGCTTAACGCAAATTAACCATGTCATACTAGCTTGTCGTGAAAGAGGTTAAATAACGCTCCAAACTAATGCTACATTTTGGCGAGGAAAAACTGTCATGGCCATTTTTCAAAGGGGTCCCTTGACCTCTGACCTCAAGATATGTGAATGAAAATGGGTTCTATGGGTACCCACGATTCTCCCCTTTACAGACACGCCCACTTTATGATAATCACATGCAGTTTGGGGAAAGTCATAGTCAAGTCAGCACACTGACAGCTGTTGTTGTCTGTTGGGGTGCAGTTTGCCATGTTATGATTTGAGCATATTTTTTATGCTAAATGCAGTACCTGTGAGGGTTTCTGGACAATATTTGCCATTGTTTTGTGTTATTAATTGATTTCCAATAATAAATATATACATATGTTTGCATAAAGCAAGCATATTTACTCCCATGTTGATAAGAGTATTAAATACTTGACAAATCTCCCTTTAAGGTACATTTTGAACAAATAAAAAAATGTGATTCACTATGGACAATTATGCGATTAAATATTCTAATTGATTGACAGCCCTAATAATATTACATCATAATTCATTAGTTGATTATATTTTGTATTAATAATAATCTGTATCTGGAAAGTACTAAAGGTATTAAATAAATGTGGTGGTGTGAAAAGTACAATATTTGCCTCTGAAATGTAGTACAAGTATAAAGTAGCATAAATGGAAATTCTCAAGTAAAGTACAAGTACCTCACAGCAGAGTACTTTTGTAAATGTACTTAGTTACATTCCATCACTGCATAACTGTTTATGTTCCTTGTAAATATAATTTTCCTTTTTATTTCTTCCTTTAATGCTATTTTATGTACAGTATGTGTGTTCTGTCTTATTGTATTCTTTATATTCTATTCTAATCTAAATATTTGACTCTGGAGGACTATAACTACATTTCATTGTGTAATCCTGTCTTGTATAATGACATGAATAAAATGTGAAAAGAAAAAATGACCTAAGAGTAAGAATGTGACCGAGACTTCTGTGACACTTCAGCGTGTTTCAGAGTCAACACCTTGACGTTCCCCTGGAGGTCAAACTGGTTGAACAGGAGGGAGAACCGTCACTTTTT
Source organism: Adelosebastes latens (assembly GCA_916700685.1). NCBI lineage: Eukaryota > Metazoa > Chordata > Actinopteri > Perciformes > Sebastidae > Adelosebastes > Adelosebastes latens. The sequence continues at coordinate 33,201 of CAKAKR010065421.1, forward strand.
CCTCTGAAAATTCCAGAGGTGGAAGAAGTACTCAGATCTTTTACTTAAAGTAAAAGTAACAAACGAAGAATAACGTGGGTGACAGATAATGAAGCGATTGTCCCGTCTTCCTCGCCATTTTCTCCCCCTGGTGATTAACCACATTTTCATTCAAGTTCAAAGCTGTTAAGTAGTGATTCAGGTTTAATCAGTGTTTACTTGAGGCGGAGTGATAAGAGATGGAAGGAGGGAGGACACATTTAGGGTAGAGAGAGAGAGAGTAGTGAACGAGGCCCCAGCTGGAGAAGTGGGGGGCTGTGCCTTTAAAGAAGCAGCCAGCCAGCCAACGCTTGGCAGCATATGGCCTCTTTAGCTATGCCTTTCTTTCTAAGTGCTCCACATGCACTCACACACACACACACACACACACATTCACGTCTACACTCGCACTAAATCTCAGCTGGCAGCGGTCCCTTGTCACAGCGCTGAGTCTGTGATCGCCATGGGGACTCGGGGAGACTGGTGCTGGCACAAGAAAGGAAAGAGATTTAGGGAGTGTGAGCATGAATGAGAACATTTCCTCGAACACATACCAGCACCGACACACTGACCGATGCTGGGGGTTTTCTTAAGGCCGATAGGAATTCCGATTGGAATAATAAAAATCTGATTTGTTTTTGTATTGCCATTAACAGTTGGAAACGATCTATCAAAGACTTTTAAAAGACATAATAAAAATATGCTTGGGGCAGGTGTATTTTACAGATGAGCAATTAACTTCACAATTAAAGATAGAACAATTACCAGTACTCGTTGAGCAGTAGTCTGTAGTAACAATTAGGATACTAAAAATACAATTAAAAAACACTAAAAACCTTATTCAATCTGAATCAAGAAAATTTTCAAATATTCATACAAAATCCAGCATATTAAAACACAATATTTCTGTGATAAACAACTGACCATTTGGTAAAAACTACCCGAAAAAATAGCAACTGTCCAGTCACAGCTTAGCAACCATAACTAGGCTCTACAGGTCTGTCAACATTTTCAAAAATATGAAGGTAGGCATGCAAAGAATTTGGAGGGTGGTGTTTTTTTTTTAGCTAAACACAAGAATAAAAGTGTGAAAATGTATTTAACGGTGTATTTGTCTGTTCTAACGTAATCCGTTAAAGGGATAGTTCGGGTGTTTTGAGGTGGGGTTGTGTGAGGTACTTATCTATAGTCAGTGTATTACTTAGTTATCTAGGTAATTAGTTATCCTAGCTATTATCTATGCTCTCGCTAAAGCAACCAGACTCTACTGAAAAAAACTGTAATTTTACCTCTCAGAACAGGGGGGAGGGTTGCTGGTCTACCGCTGCCTCGATCGGTTAGTTTGTTTTTACTGTTGAGTGACGTTAGTTAGTTCGGGTTCACCAAAGTCACAAAATAGCACAAAAAAACGAACCAATCAATGCAGTGGTAGACCAGCAACCCTGTGTGGTCTGCGAGGTAAAATTTGAGTTTTTTTTCAATGGAGTCTGGTGGCTTTTGCGAGAGCATAGATGGAAACAACAGCTTTAGTTCCCCATTGGAAAGGGCCATCTGACGGCAAGTTAAAGAGGTGAAAATGTTCTAAATATAGCGTACACTTAAACTGATATTGATTTTTTTAGGTGAACCTTTCTTTTAGGTGGCTAAAATACGTTTTGCTGCTGGCCCCGTCCACGGCACTACATTACTTTGCTTCTGTGCGGTAACTCCTGTCTGCTTCTCCAAACTGGGGGCGTGCCGACCGTCATCTACTATAGGTAATACACTGACTATGGAGAAGTACCTCATACAACACTTCAAAACACCAGAACTATCCCTTTAAGTACACTAGTAACAGAGCAGGAGAAAAAAAGCAACACCCTCCCCAGCTTTAATAATATTTTCTTTGGGTTAAAAAAGTGCAATATTTTTAAGTAAACACCAAGAATACGTTTCATTTTTTCATAAAAGTCTGATGAATGAAATGCTGATTGAGAAATTGCATTGAGTAACAGAAGCTAGTGAAACAGAGGCTAAACAGGAAGTGACATCATGACTTCAGCTCTCTATACTGGTCTGCTGATATTCTCAGTCAGGCTCCACCAACACTCCTGCAGGCTATCTGACACGATCTCAAACATAAGAGGTCTCATGCATATTTCCACACAGTAACACCAAGAAACACATCTCCTGAACCCAACCACCAAACTTCATTAGTAACCAATAAGTGAGAAGGTGTCAACATGCTCCTGTCACTGCTGGTTCTCTGAGGAACTGATTCACAACCTACAGATTTCCCCTTCTATCTTCCACTCTCTCTTTTTTTCTTATCCTAAACTTCCTCCATCAGATTACCTCTGCTTATATTACAAACACACACACACATAAACGTCATGTCCGAATCACACACACACATTGTGTACGTCCTGTTTTGTGTCTCCCTCCATCTCTTCCTGTGATGCCTGAGGTGACCGAGGCCTCTAACTGGCTCATCTGCTTCCCCCTCAGGGTCGACAACTGATGTGCTAAATCAAAACCCCCACGATTTCTGCATGTTATTATTGCCCTCAGTCTCCCTCTCAGACTGAATGTTTCACCTGCCTTAAACAGACACAGGGGACAATAGAGGAAGCCAATGTCAAAAACCAGGATAGGGGAGAAAAAACACAGGAAATCTGATAAGCGTGCACGCGCACGTCCACTATAGAGGCACACTCGCGACCGGAAAGTCAAAAGTCAACAACTTCCTGTGCTTCCTTTGTGTTCTGTTTGGTGGAAGGATGATGTTTAAATGCATGTATATACATTACTACCATTAAAAATAGGAGTAAATCAGTGGTGGAAGAAATACTCAGATCTTTTACTTAAAGCTACAGTCGGTAACTTTTTGTTATATTTACTCAAACTGTCACTATATCCTGACAGTAGTTCATGAGCAGTAATCTGTGAAAAAAATCAGGTTCCTCTGCCTCCTTTTAGTGCTCATAATGGCGTTTGCAAGATTTCAACGTGCCCGAAGAAAACAACCAATCACAGCTGAGGAGTCTCTACAGCAGCTGTCAATCACTGCTGAACTCGTGAACTCCGATCAAACGGTCAAACTAGGCAGCGCTGATCAAATATGAATCAATATTCTGTTACGTTAATGCCTATTTCTCTCCTCAAATGTTTTCAGGAACATCTTGTAGTGTACGGTTTAGCTGGTAGGCTGTACTTGGTATTTCCTCAACTGTTTTCAACATGGCGGCCGGGTCACAAACTTTGGCTATGTTCCAAATCGCATACTTTTTCTTTCTACTTTCAGTACGTACTGTTCCATACAGTTGGGACATACTACTTCTTCAGAACATTGCACCTTGAACTTAGACCCTCTTGCTCATATATCCGCTGTGCAGAGGATTGTGGGTCCAAAAAATCCAGAAAAGCAGGCTGGCTTGCATACTGCAAAATGCAGCCGGATGCATTAGAACATCCTGGTACTTTTGGCATACTGACTGCACATTTCACATGACTGATTGTTTTCCTTCGGGCATTGTGAAATCTTGCAAATACCATTATGGAGCACAGGAGGACATTGAGCAAATATGACAAAAAGTTATTATTATTAAAGTTTTCTACTGTAACTTTAATTAAAAGTAGCATCAATATCACAGAAGGTGGAGCTAACTTATTAATATAGTAATAACCCTTATTTAAGTATAAAAGTATTAGCATCAAAATGTACCAAAAGTATAAGTACTCATTATGCAGAATGGCCTATTTCAGAATAATGTATATTTACTGGATTATAATTATTGATGCATTAATGTGTTCATCACTTTAATGTTGCAGCTTGTAAAAAGGTGGAGCTAACTTATTAATATAGTAATATACTGCTGAGTAGTTTCATCTATAATAATATCTGCATTTTATATTAATTAGGACTATATTTCATACGTATGTGCACATATTATCTTATCTACGTTGTTCATTTTCTTTGTTGTATTTTGATTTATTATACCACGGACAGTACTGGAGAGAGCAACAAAGCATTTCACTGCATAGATATAATAAAACGTATACATATATACATCATAATTTATTAGTTGATGTACATTTTGTGCTAATAATCAAAATCTACAAAGTAACTAAAGCTGTCAGACAAATGTTGTGGAGTAAAAAGTACAATATTTTCCCCCAAAATGTAGCGGAGTAGAAGTTTAAAGTAGTAAAACGGAAATACTCATGTAAAATTCAACTACCTCTAAATCGTAATCGTAAACACTACAGTACTTGAGTAAATACAGTTTAACAAAAATACATCAACAATTTGTGCTATCTATAAAGACTAAAACATTAGAGCTGCACAAAACCTGTTTAGACCTTTAAGTCTTTTCACTAGATTGACCTTTGACCTCTGGACAAACAAGCTGGGCATAATTTAATATCATAGGTTGTAAAAAAGAATCCAACAATAGCAGATTTTCATGTGACCCACTCTTGATCAGCACATGACTAAAGACAGCGAGAAAAAAAAAATCTATAAGCCACTGACTGAGCTGTGTGCTGAGTGGAGGCATCCAGTTATCATCATCATCAGCATGTTGTCTGAAAATAACAGGAAGTCCTTCAGTTCTGAGTTACATAAAAAAAAAAACTGCTCTTCCCTTCCTTGAAGTTAACGACAGATCTGATATGACTGGACTGATGACGCTGAGTCAGATCAGGGATTTCTACCAGCATGTCTGTGTTTTTCATTTCAGGCTTCCTTCTCTTCAGATGCCAGCTCAAGTACTGCACTGAAGTACAACTCTGAAGTACTTGTGCTTTACTTAAGAATGTACGATTTTATGTAACTTTATACTTCTACTCCACAACATCTCAGAGGTTAATATTGTACTTTTTACTCCACTACATTTGTCTGACAGCTTTAGTTACTTTTCAGATTACAGATTTTTCATCCCCTTCATGTCCTGTGAAAACCACCAGATGTGTTGAATGTTTGTGATGAACTGAAGGATGAAGTGTTCCTCTATGTGTTGAGAAAATCCTTCTACTTCTTCAGCTGAAAAAACTATTTAAAAAGGCCTCTTGGATCAGCTGGAAAATGCATCATCACAAAGCCATGGACACCATGAAAAGTTGACTTTTTAGAGTTGTTCCGATACGTTCCAATGCGTCTGATACTGCCTAAAATTTGGGATCGGGTATCGGCGAGTACGCCAGTCTATGCACTGATCCAATACCATAATTTATTAACCCAGAAAAAAAATCAACTTGTTTAACCGGATAACCAATTCTTCTTCTTCGCCGCTCCATAACAGTAGTCTTCACTGTGCGGTCGCCCTGGAAGTATCATGGCTGCCACTAGCAACTACTGTTTTAGAGCAGTGAAGAAGAAGAACTGATTGAAGGTAGTTTGTCACGTGACGATAGCAAACAACAAAGAGGGTTAACGGTAATCAGAGCGATGAAAATGTCAGCCACTTGGCAATATTTATTTCACAGTGTAAAATCCAACAGGTAAAACGGGCGATAAGTCCTGTATGTAAGGCTTCCGTTTCGAGGTGTGGCAGCAGTAGGGTGAGTGAATATTGCACCCTGCAGGACAAATTAGCTCCCAGGCTGTCCACTGAGGAGACGGCTAAAAGAATACAGAACTGTTATTTATTCCTAGCTTCATTTAGGCCGATAACACAAGTTTAGGTATCTGAATCGGTATCGATATCATACGAAACTAGAACCTAAGGAATTGGTACCAACCATGTTATGTCAGCTTGTCGAGAAGAACGCTAAATAACGCTCCAAAGTTACGCTAAATTTTGGAGAGGAAAAACTGTCAGCCATTTTCACAGAGGTCCCTTGACCTCTGACCTCCAGATATGTGACTGAAAATGGGTTCTATGGGTACCCACGAGCCCCCCCATTATAGACATGCCCACTTTATGATAATCACATGCAGTTTGGGGAAAAAAATTTGCAGTTTTTTGAATGCAGTATAAATATGTTATTTTCCCCTTCTCTAAAAATGGTGTGTTTGAATATTTCTGTATACAGAAATTGGGTATTACTGGAAATTGTAATCAGCAGGTGGGTTTTAAGGGGTTAACTATGTAAAAGCTAAAATAATATTCAATAATTAGTCAAACTGGGGTTCCTAGTTGCATCTTAACAATACAATAGGTGTTTACTTTTGGCCTGTGGCACCTCTGATCTAAAAACCCTTTCAGATTATGTGAGCTTGAACGTTTCTTGACCTTGACTATACAATCTTTGCCATAAGATCCATTTAGTAGCTGTTCTGGAGCTTTCGACTATGTCACACAATCTTTTTCAGCAGACAACAGAGATCAATTTTAGTGCACACTTTAAGGACTTTTTGTTAATGTTAGCGTAAAAGTGAAATTGAAACTCTACTGAGGAGCATCATGTGATACAATCAAAAAGCTCAAATAGACCTTGAGGTGAGGTTGTTTTCTCAAATATGTCTCCTTGGCATGACATCTTATCACATATTAATTGCATTTTCATGCATTTGAAGAAGTCTGTCACATGCATTTCTGCAACACATTTCAGCACTATGGATGGAGTCATGAACATTTAGCTGCAGATAAATCCACATTAATGAGGATATATTTGTGCAGCTGTGATGCTTTGCGGAAGAAGGACACCGAGCAGGAAGTGTTATGTGAAGTGCTCATTTTAAAAGGAACACTGACAATTTTTTTGTTTTTATGTTTATATTCTATGCTCAGTCTGCAGAAGATTAATGTGTGAGCTTTCGACTATGTCACACAATCTTCTTCAGCAGACAACAGAGATATATACATGTTCAATTTGAGTGCACGATTTAAGGACTTTTTGTTTATGTTAGCGTAAAAGTGAGACTGAAACTCTGCTGAGGAGCATCATATGATACAATCAAAAGCTCAAATATGTCTCCTTGGCATGACATCTTATCACATATTAATTGTATTTTCATGCATTTGGAGAAGTCTGTTACATGCATTCCTGCAACACATTTCAGCACCATGGAGTCATGAAACCTGCATTTAGCTGCAGATAAATCTACATTAATGAGGATATTATTTGCATCTGTGATGCTTTGCGGAAGGTGAAAATGAGACTGAAACTCTGCTGAGGAGCATCATGTGATACAATCAAAAGCTCCACAGCAAACAACAGAGATGTGCATGTTCAAATCTCAATATGTTGTTCACAATTTAAGGACTTTTTTGTTTATTTTAGTGTAAAAATGAAATTGAAACTCTACTGTGGAGCGTCATATGATACAATCAAAAGTTAAAATAGACCTTGAGGTGAGGTTGTTTCTCAAATATGTCTCCTTGGCAATCTTATCACATATTATGTGCATGTATTTTCATGCATTTGGAGAAGTCTGTCACATGCATTTCTGCACCACATTTCAGCACTATGCAGTCATGAACATTTAGCTTCAGATAAATCCACATTAATGAGGATATTAGTGCAGCTGTGATGCTTTGAGGAAGGACACTGAGCAGGAAGTGTCTCATTTTAAAGCAACACTGACAATTTTTTTGTTTTTATGTTTATATTCTATGCTCAATCTGCAGAAGTAATTAATATGTTTTTTTGTTATCTCAGCTGAGCTTAAAGTGGCTACACACAAAGACATTAAACACCAACCAGCAGTGTGATGTGATGTGATGGAGTGTTTGCATGCTAAAGCTACCAGCTAGGTTGTACCTGGTCGGCCAGTTTGAGGACAGCCATCTCTGGGTGTCTGGGTCAGCTCCGGCTGCTCATCCACTCTCCTCCCGACACCGCAGCACCATGCACGGCTAAGATGCTGCTGCACACCTCCTCCTTTTCTCAGAACTTCCGGCTAGCAGCAGCTCCTCGTATAGCTCCTCTCAGGCCGGGTGATGGTGATGAAGGCCGTGGCTGAGCAGCCAGCAGCCAGCAGACCCGCTCCTACTCACACTATCTGCGGCGTCGCTGCTGCTGCTGAGCCGAGGCGGCCGCTCCGAGGCACTGACCCAAAACAAGACACATTTATGGCCTCAGCTGCTGCTTGGTGGTGCTTCTGCTTCTGCTGCTGCTGGTGGAGCTTCCAGGCGTCCTCAAGAAGCCATACATTCACCACAGAAAGCCTCTTCTTCCTCTCCGGTTCTTCTGCAGAGCCACAAGCCTCCTGGAGAGGCAGCCAGGCTGAACTCAGCTGAACAGCAGATCACACAGGAAGTTGGAGCCTCGTCTCTCCTCTTCCTCCTCCTCCTCCTCCTCCTCCTCCTCCTCTCAGATGCAGAAGTGGAGGAGCAGCTTCCTCAGCATCAACAACAGACCAAGCACCCTCCTGCATAGCTGCTGCTGCCCTCCTCTGGACACACAGGGGATAACTTTAACCTCTTTAACTAAAGCATCCAAAAGTTTATAAAAAGTATAGGTCAGAGGTCAGCACACCTTTACTATCAAAAGAGACATTTTAGGCAAAAAAAACAAAATAAAATCTGTCACAACATTTGAGTATTATGATGACACAGTTTATAGTCTAAGTATATAGTATATAAGTCTAATGCAGTGAGGGTCAAAGTTCAAATGTACTACGGAGTATTAGGGCCACATTGAGGGAAAGAAATTGGAGATTTCCAGAATTAAGTCGTAATGTTACGAGAAAAAAAGTCGTAATATTCAGGAATAAAGTCATATTTTAACGAGAAAAAAAGTCGTAATATTACGAGATACAAGTCATAACTTTACAAGAAAAAAAGTCTTAATATTACGAGAATAGTCATAATTTAACGAGAAAAAAAGTCGTAATATTAGGAGAATAAGGTCATAACTTTACGAGAAAAAAAGAAAATAACGCAAAATTACTACTTTATAATATTACGACTTTTTTTTCGTAAAGTTATGACTTTATTCTCAAAATCTCAGATTTTTTTTTTTTTCCTCAATGTGGCCCTAA
>CAKAKR010065424.1:8694-23972 GCA_916700685.1 Adelosebastes latens
GTGTAAACTGAAACACCCCAGAGGAGGACGAGAGCCCTCTGGTGACATCAGGGGGGCTCCAGACCGATCAACGTCTGCTGGTGAGGAAGAGAGAAGAGGTTGTACTGTAGTACTGTACTTAAGTATACATTTTGAGGTACTTGTACTTTGCTTGAGTGTTTTCCATTTTCTGCTACTTTATACTTCTACTCCACTACATCTCAGAGGCAAATATGGTACCTTTTACTCCACTACATTCATTTTAGTGACTTTGCAGATTCAGATTAATAACACAAAATATTATCAACAAATAAAATAGGATTTATTAATGTGGATAAAGAGAGGACTTTGCTGATCCCTTTGTGATTTTTGGTACTTTAAGTATATTTCGATGTTAAAACCTTTGTACTTTTTACTTAAGAATAAACTTTAGAATAAACAGAGTTTTTCTAAACATTGGTATTGCTACTTTTACTTAAGTAAAACATCTGAGTACTTCTTCCACCACTGGTTGAATGCATGGTCTATATTTCTTTATTTCTATTTTCATTTCAAAAACGTTTACACTTAAAACTCCTTAACTTATTATACTATGTACTTATAATGTACATTATTTGCCTAATATTGTAATTCTATTTTACTTTTTCTGTCTCCTCTGCACATGCCTGCTAGTCCTGACATAGGTATCCTTCATCTGTTGCTCTTCCTTAAATTATTTCCCTTTTTGTCAAAGTTTTCATTTTATTTTTTTATTTGTGATTTAGAGTCACTACAACCATTACTTTTCATATTACACGTAGTTATTTGATCCATTATTGCTATAAACAAATGGTTGATTAGTGCAGCTTTAATGCCCCTTAAAAATAAAATTATGATTATAATTTCACTGTAAATTCAAAAGTCAACATTTTTTTTTGTTTTTTTTAACCAGATCCAAAGCTTACTGATGGCCGATACTACCAGTGGCAGCTGGATGATGGAAACGCCTGGATGGATGTTGGTAATGATCACATTATCGAGGCCCAGTACTCACTGCCCCACACCAAAAGCATTAAAATCTACAACACACCGTATGGGTAAGAAGAGCTAAAACACAAACATTTTCTAAGCGCAGACGCACGGAAACTGGTTGATTTATCTCTCTCGCCATCCGTCTCTCTGTGTAGGGCTGTGAATATAGATTTCAACAGGATGAGAGTGCATGGAAAGAGTCTGAGAGTGAGACGTCTGGATGATGGAAACGCTGAGTGGATCTGGTACTGCACTCTGCGTCGGAAGTGGATCAAGTATGGAGACAAGGTATAGACTTTTCTTTTTGGGTGCAAAAATACACCAAGTGTGACATATTTTTCATTTTTTTAATCTTCTTGGTTAGTTTGTTAATGACTATTGTTTTTGTTTTTTTCTGGACAGGATTCGAAGGGTAACCCCAGTCCTGTGAAGAGCGCTGACATAGAGAATAAGTTCCAGAGTAACCCAACCAGCTCTTACACTTTTACCGTCGGTGCTGATACCGTTGAGATTAAATTCAGAGGTGAAGTATACTCACAAACCCTTCACACAATACTTCCACTTGTACAATTAGTTTCTTCTCAGATACCAACCACTGGGCAGCTCCGGGGTGTTGAAAAGTGAAGTCAATGCCTTAAACTTGCATTCTTTCTAACAGCCAGCAGGGGGCGACTCCTCTGGTTGCAAAAAGAAGTCTGATTGTATAGAAGTCTATGAGAAAATGAGCCTACTTCTCACTTGATTTATTACCTCAGTAAACATTGTAAACATGAGTTTGTGGTCTCAATCAATTGTTTCAAGTCTTCTTCAATACAGCATGATGTTCATTTAGTAAATTATGGTCCCATTTAGAGTCAAATAGACCATAAAGCAGGGGATGCTTTAGGGCGTGGCTACCTTGTGATTGACAGGTCTCTACCACGCCGTTGTCCGTATTTTTGTCTTAGAACTTTAACCCATGCACAGTGTGTTTTCAGTTCATGAAAGGTAATTATAACCCCTTTGGTCGCCTAAAAATGTCTTATTCAGCGTTCAGTTGTATTTAGCTCCACCCTCTCGTGTGACTTCTGGTTCCAAAAAACCAAGATGGCGACGGCCAAAAATGCCAAACTCGAGGCTTCAAAACGGCATTCCACAAACCAATTGGTGACGTCACAGTGACCATGTCCAATTCTTATATACGGTCTATGATACCAGCTTTATTATGACTCTGTGACAGCGAAAAACCGTGGCCGGCATTATGTTTTTGAGTTGTCCGTACTTATGTATGTTCGTCTGGACCATTCTCGTGAAAAGCGCCATATCAGGAACGCCTGGAGCGAATTTCTTCAAATTTGACACAAACGTCCACTTGAACTCAAGGATGACCTGTTAGAAAACACGTTTTTGCCCATAACTCAAGAATTCATACGCTAATTATGACAATTTCACACAAATGTCTAAAAGTATAAAATGATGAAGTGATGACATTTTGGACAGACATGGATGTAAACTGCAATTTGACTGGTTGGCAGAGGCATACAACCAGGAGGTGGTAATTCTAGTTTTCTTTATGTTGTTTGTTAGATATGCGACAGGTGACTGCAAAGAGAAAGAGGAGAGTTACTCGTCGACCTCTGTACCGGGAACAGCCAGCAGGAGAAGGGTGAGTTTGGATTTTGTTTGTTGAAGAAAGTGAATAAGTGCGTTTCCCAAAACTGTTCCTTTTAAAATTAATCCAGAATTTGATTTTGGCAATTACAGAGTTACTCAAGCAACCGCTGACCTCCAGCATCTTTCTGTGGACAAACCTCAGTGGCAGTTTGAGGGAGACAGTGGAGCTTGGCACGAGTACAAACACAGGGTCAGTTATCGGGTTACATTTAGCTAAGCAACTTTTATTCGACCTTTTAAATAAGAGTGCAAAGATAAACCGTGATGATTTGAATGGTTTCTGCAGCGTCGCACTTCAACTGAATGCTCAGTAACCAGCGATGACATCGAGAGGAAGTACCAGCAAAACCCCAACGGCACCATGACCTTCAAAGTGAAGGGACACTCCTACCAGCTGGACTTTGCAGGTTGACTCATGTTTTTAATACTGTGATGAGAAAAAATGGTAACGCTTTATTTTATGGGTTCAATAATAACAAGAGCATTTTCTGGAAATAATAAATTTTATGGAAAATAGAGACAGTTTAGTTTGTTGTGTTGAGTTTTAAAGCAGTTCAGAATCAGAAATACTTTATTGATCCTCGTGGGGAAATTGGACGCTACAGTTGCTCGTATGTAAAGCATAAAGAAATGTAAGAAAATAGAAATAAAGGAGTATGTGATATGTAAAGTATGTACATAATGCTACAATTATAACACAATATATGTAGAGGAAATATAAATAATAATAAAAAAAACAAGAATAACAAATTCTATGAAACAAATATGTGCATCTAACACATACAATATATAACCTTTGATTTCTGTGAAAAGAACTGCTTCCTAGGAAATGATGACGAATTTATGGCCCTTTAAAGTAAAGCGTTACAGAGAAAATACAACTCTCTCAGCTATAATAAACTGTAACTTCCTTGAATAGCAATCCTGAAACACACTTTATTTAATTATTTGTTTTATTTCATTTTTCCCCCTCAGCGATGATCCAAACCAACCTCAAAACCAAGCGTTCACGCAATATCAGACGTGTGCAGGTGTGAGAAAGAAAAGGGGATTTCCAAGACTTGAAGAAGAAAGTCTGCAAACAATTGTGTAATACCATATTTATATTTCTAATCTGGGATTCATATATTTTGGGTGCACACCGAAAATTGTTGGCTCTACTTTGGTGTCTTTTTGCTAAATGAAATATTGTGTTTGTATTAGAAAGGAATTCAGGATCAAATTAAATGAAACTGAAAAAAACTTAGTTGCCATAGGGGACTGTGTCAAAAGGATTTGAAGTTTACACATAAATACTGCCTCGGATTATGTAATGCACCAACATGCACACTGCTGGTGCAATATGCTGTGCTATAGGACAAACACTCCTGAAATTATCCGATATTTCATGTTACGTTCATGCTGCCACATATCTACATACTGCCTAATTGACTAATTTAGAAGCAAATGTATTTATTATATATTGTTTTGTTGATGCCTGATGCCTCTTCATGTTGCACTGCCCCTGTAACATTAAATGCCCCTTGTGTTGGACTAATAAAGGATTATCTTATCTAATGCAAATTCAAGTTCATTTTCAAAAAGCGTTATTTTTCTACACAGTCCCTATGAAGTGTGTTACATGACAAACACAGGGTGTATCATAATGCAATAAAAATCTGCAAATCCTCAGTTCAATTCATGATTTTTTTGCTCATACTTTTGCATTTTTCTTTGTAGCCTACTAATGTACCAATGTGATACAGATAATAATAAATAGTCTGTAATGCAAATTGGCTTTTTAGTGTTTTACGGGAAGAATTAGATTAGGCAAAAAATAGTTGAAAGAACAGGAGGTAGGGTGTTATTTTTCTTTACAGGAGTCTGTTAAAAATGAAAAGAGAAAATGTCATTAACTTCACGACTGGGTCATTTTGGCCTGGCTTTATGCAAATAATGAGCAAATATCCAGATGGATATATGTGTGTGGCAGATGGAGTCAGTGCAGCATATTTTCCTGCAGGAAAGACAGAAAATAAAGCAAACTGTCTAATTGTTCTTTTGTGTGTCGTTTTACTTTTAATATATTGTTTTCTTAAAAAGAAAAAAAAAACATGACTGAAGCTATTTTTACGATATAAATTGGAAAGGGCTCACATTTATTTATTTATTTATTTATTTTAATTTAATTTATTTCATTTTATTTTTAATTTTATTCTGACTATGGTCATTTTTAATTTTATTCTGACTATGGTGTCAAATTGTTCTTTTGTTTGTCATTTTACTTTTAACATATTAAGCTGTAAGCTATTTTTAAGATATAAATTGGAAAGGGCTCACACTTCTTTATTTATTTATTTATTTATTTATCTATTTTTTTATTTTATTTTTTATTTTTTTATTTATTCATTTATTTATTTATTTTATTTTATTTTATTTTTTATTTTTTTTATTTATTTATTTATTTATTTATTTATTTATTTATTTTTATTTTATTTTCATTTATTTCATTTTATTTCATTTTATTTTATAATTTTATTCTGACATAAATGGTAAAGTAGATCCCGTTCTTCATACATCCGGTACGGTAGGTGGCGGTATGCACCAAAGAAGTTGGTATTGCAATCCACCTTGAAATGCAAAGCAGAAGAAGAAGAAGGATGTTGACGTCACATGGGGAGAGCTCATGATGGCGGTAGATTTGACTCCTCGCTTCAGAAGGTTGAACAGCCAAACGAGGAGTTTTCGTGATAATATACAGAACGGTAAGACCTGAGTATTAAAGCTAAATAAGTCTAAAGTTATCTAATCCCACCTTATATATAAATACAACCACACAAACAAAGCACAGCCGTGTAAACAAATAAATAGTGGGGAAAACAAGTGAATGAGTGCTTCACGGTCTTGTAAAAAAGTAGGTAAAAAGTAGATTTATGAGATTGTTATTATTGATGTGTAAGCAGAGTTTTACTGTTGTAACTGGTCGACGTGGAGCTACATTATATAACAGTGGATAGTTTAATCTATATTAAACAAGGCATCAGGTTTTATAAATTCAATAAACTACTAAACTATATTTTCCTGCAGGAAAGACAGAAAATAAAGCAAACTGTCTAATTGTTCATTTGTGTGTCATTTTTACTTTTAATATATTGTTTTCTTAAAAAGAAAAAAAAACATGACTAAAGCTATTTTTAAGATATAAATTGGAAAGGGCTCACATTTATTTTATTTATTTTATTTTATTTTTTTATTTTATTTTATTTTAATTTATTTCATTTCATTTTTTATTTTATTCTGACTATGGTAAAGTAGATCCCTATAAACTATAGCTGTCAGAAAAATGTATTCCAGAAAAGTACAATATTTCCCTGTGAAATTTAGTAAAAATGGAAGTGTAAAGTAGCATAAAAATGGAAATACTCAAGGCAAGGCAAGTTTATTTATATAGCACATTTCATACACAAAGGCAATTCAAAGTGCTTTACATATATAAAAGCAAGATAAAAGAGCACAAAGTGCATAAAAGTAAAAGTTAAAAGAAAAAGATTAAAAGGATAATAAAAACAATCAAAAGACAGTAAAGTGCAGCATTTGATCAATTAAGAAAAGTGTCTGTGAACAGTTTGGTCTTGAGTCTAGATTTGAAAGTGGCCACTTTTGGTGCATCTTTGACCTCATCTGGAAGTTTGTTCCACAGTTGAGCAGCGTAGCAGCTAAAAGCAGCCTCACCATGTTTCCTTCTGACCTTGGGTACTACTAATAGATTTTTTCCCAGTGACCTTAGAGGTCTAGTAGGTGTGTACTGCTGAAGCATATCTGAGAGGTAAAGAGGTCAAGTAAAGTAGAGACACTTCAAGTAAAGGTCAAGTAAAGTACAAGTACCTGAGCTTTGCAACATAAGTACAATATGTTAGTCTGTACTTATATTGTAATCTGTATGTAGTTACATTCCACTAACGCTACTCGTTTCCAGTGAAATGGTGAATATGCCAGCGTCAACTATACTGTTAAAGGTCATATTGATAAAATTTTTATTTAGACATATAATTAAAATATATATATATGCACAGGTACATCTTTTGTTTATAATTGGACCTGTATGAAATCCATCATAACATTTTAGCACTGGGATTCAACGTGTTTTGACCCCTTTCCCCTCTAACCCCCGTGTCTCCTAACAGGTTTCTCGGGGCCCTTCGGCGCCACCCAGCTGTGGCACAACATCATCCGGGCCCTGCAAACCCAGGTGGAGGTGCGCCGCTGTAGAAGGCATCTGCGCGTTCATGCCGAATGCTTCACGGGCTCAGACGCTGTGGACGCCGTCCTCAGCTATCTGATGCAGAATGTGGTGTTTTGCACCAGCGAAGTGTCTCGCCTCAAAGCTGCTCGTCTCTGCCAGGCTCTGATGGAGGCCAAGGTGTTCGAACCGGTCGGTACGAAGCTGTTTTGCAGAGACAAGGAGGTGACCTTCGAGGACAGCAGCTGCAGCCTTTACCGTTTTCTGGAATATAAAGTGTCGCCCAATTCTGCCATGAAGGAATGCAATAGTGACACAGAAAACATGGCACCAGAGGAGCAGGGGCTTAAGAGGAAGAAGAGCTCCAGGTTGGTTTAAAACACTAATAGTCACACCCAAGATATTATCACCTTTTTATATCAAGGTTCAGCTCACTGCTTATTAATCGCCATAATTCTTCCTGTTGTTTCAGGAGGCTGAATGAACTGAGGACCATTTCTAATCCCCTCGCTGTCGGACCATCAGACAGGAGGGTTGAGAGGCTGCTGAGGAACATCAACCTGCGACCAACCTTGTCTGCAGCTTTAAACACAACCCCTTCTACTTCCGCCTTTCTGTCCAAAGCTGGTGAGACTGAGATAATCTGTCAGTATTTTCCTGTATAGTGGGGAACAATAGTCCATGACAGTTTATTTTCTCCTTCCCTAGTGGTGGATGAGGTTTGGAAGCAGCAGACGCTGCTGCAGCTGCTGCAGATAGTAGAGTTGCCCATGCTGGACTGCATCCTGACCTCTCCTGCCAGGGGTCAGCTCCAGGGCTGCCGAGCTCCTCTGGCCACCCAGGACCTGGTTATCTCTAACACATGCCTGGAGAGAGAGCTGCCCAACATCCTTCATCTGCCCAAGTCAGTGCTCTGATTAATACTAAAAGCTTGTTTTGCACAATGGACATAAAACTAGAATTATGTAAACTGATGCTGTTCATCACCCTTTGTTTTCAGGTTGGACGGGTGGCTGTCGGTAGCAGCAGACTGCTTGGAGCTCTTTCCCGACCAGCTGATCGTGGTCGCAGGGGAACAGCTCAGCCAACAAGGCGGCGACGCCTTTTCAGAAGACGACCAGGCAGAGCAGATGGCGAGCCAAAAGAGACTACTCTTTGACACCATTGCCAAGTACTACAGCGGACAGGAAAAAGCTCCGCTTCTCTCAGGACGCCATCTGGACATACACGCTGCAATTGTGAATTCGCTGGGTGAGACTTGATAAGGTTTTAATCCATTTTGCCTGTCATTAAGGTCAGTGTTTTTTGTCTCTCCATGAAGAAAAATCCTTCGTAGAGATCCTTGACGACATCTTGTTTCTTTGCAGATGAAGGGAAGCTGCAGGATGCCATCAAAGCATCTCAGTTGTGTTTTCGCCTGCTGGAGACGAGCGTGAGAGATGAACTCCGGAGACTACTGGCCTTTATGGCCACAGCAGCTCACCCAGATGCTTGCCGTCTTCAGAAACAGGTCCTTTTTTCACCTAATCACCCCATGTTGTACATTGTTGAACTGCTTTCTTAGATTCAAGTGTTCCTTTATTTTGTAGGGTTATATATATATATAGGTTGGACTAGTGGTCAATGTGTTTGAATCTAATGTTGACTTTCTGGTGTGTTTCCTTCCAGATTGATAACAGGGCCTTGGTCTGCCGCACCTTTCAGAGAGCAATTGTCCAGAATCATGAACTGACTCGATTCCAAAGCGAAACCCTGGTGCTGTTTCTCATCGACAATTGTACCGAGCTCTTCAAGGTACACTTTAATTTTTTAATTCAGGCATCATTAACATGCTATTTAAAAAAAAAAAAAAAAAAAAGCATAATTGTTTGACATTTGAAAATGTTCTGTTTATGGCCAGTGCTGGTTTATTTTATAAGACCATTCACAATCTAGCACCACAACCTCTGAAACAGTTTGTTTGTTGTTTTGTTTCTTAGTCTTTCAATTGGTGTTTTATCGTGTCTGCTTTTTAGAAAGTGTAAGGTTTTGATACAACTGATCTTTTATCTCCGTAACCTGCGCAGCACTTGTGGCTGCCACCAAGGGACTACAGATGAAAAATTAGCTTTTAGCTATATCTGATACGATATATGTATTGTGCATTGTCCCGGCTGAATGAATGAAACGATAAATAAATAAATAAATAAATAAAGACAGTGGAAAGGTTTTGCATCACATGAACTTCTTAATTGAATCAATTTTTTGTCAGAATATAAAAAAACTGTTAAATGATTCAACATTTTAAAGATTCTGTTTACTGTTTCTTCCTGTAATGAATCCAGACTCCTACATCCCTTATTGAAGCTGTGAGGACACAGCTGAGGACTATGCAGCAGGGAAAAGACCCTGACTCAATTGCTAGTAAGTCAAATACTACTACAACTAAATATGCACACACTGGCTGACATTACACCATCACATGTGATACCCCTTATACATATACAGAAAACTTTAAATGCTGTATGTCCACTGTGCATTATTGCTCCAGTCCAAAAACTAATGTCCTCGACCCCTCTGTCTGTGTGTTGCAGCGTTCGCCTTCTGCCAGCAGGTGACGCCACAGGAGTACGAGGATCAGCGAGAGGCGACCACCCTGGAGAGCCTCAAGCAGCTTCTTCATGACATTGCCTCCAGCAAAACCATACCTGTCAAGGAGAGGAGGAGGCTGCTCAAAGAGTTTGAAAAACATCACCCTGTGGTCTTCCTCCAGCACTTCTCCAGCACCTTCTGAAACATACAGCTGAAGGGTTTGACTCGCTAAGTGCACTTCACAAAGCCAGTTTGCAGTGGTGCAGCGCTTACACTGAAGAATGATAATAATTTAATGCACATCATGGATCCAATCACTGTGGAATACAATAGATGCAATGTATAAAAACTTGAAAGGGATTACTGGAAAAAAAAAATACTCTCTTGAGTCAGACCCCATATTTAGCCAGCTGTTGCAGGTTGCAATTGGTGAACGGCTTTTGTACTAATTGATGTACTTCTTGGTCCAGGTATGGATACCGTATTTGGATAAACTATTGGAAGTGTGGTGTGCAGAAGTAATGCTGTGCACTTTGATCAGGCATTAATATTTCTACATGTCAAATTAGCATGCTGTAGTGTGGTTAAGGGAAAATACTGGTAAACAAAACACCAATGTAGCTGAACAAGGTTTAACACTAACTGTTAGAGATGAAGACAGATCTTTCTTTGAGGATTTCTAAATTAAAACTAATATGAAATGACAGCAGAAAGGGTGCTATAATGTATTAGGCTAACCATAGCTCAGGTTAATATAAAACTTTTTAATTTTCAGGGGTTTTAAGCATAATTTTAGTGCCAGTATGTTGATCAAATGTATTTTAATTGTAACTTTTTAGGATTTTACTTGAATGATGGACATTATTCCTTTTCACGTGTAATAAATAATGACTTAATATTATTTTAGGCTACTAATTTAATTTTATGATGCCTCAGTTGGTTTGTATTCTTTTAATTCATGAAGCCATGGTCATGCAGAAGTAATTTACAGGCAAATGTCATTTCAGTCAGCATCTTTTGTTCTTTACATTCACTGAAATCAAATTAGATTGCACTTTATGATGCTGAAACATGCTTTATTTTCTGTTGGAATAACACGTCTAATAAACGTTTCATTGATGTCTCAAACAAGACTTTGCTGTAATTTGTTTTATTTGTAACGTGTACTAGTGGAGTCCGTGGATAATCAGTGGTCCTTGATGTGGTTGTAAAAATTAGATATTTCTTCCAGACTGTATAGAGGTTATATTAATACGATGGAGTATTAGGGCCACATTGAGGGGGAAAAAAATCAGAGATTTGGAGAATAAAGTCATAATATTACGAGAAAAAAAGTCGTAATTTAATGAGTATAAAGTCATACTATTTCAAGAAAAAAAAAGTCATGAGAATAAAGTCATAACTTTGTGAGAAAAAAAGTAGTAATATTATGAGAATAAAGTCATAACTTTATGAGAAAACAAGTCAGTATTACGAGAATAAAGTAATACATTTACAAGAAAAAAGTCGTAATATTACGAGAAAAAAAGCATAATATACGCAAATTAAATCCTTACAATGGAGTATTGGGACCACATAGAGTTGGAAAAAACTCTGAGATTTCGAAAATAAAGTCATAATATTATGAGAAAAAAGTCATAATTTAATGAGAATAAAGTCATACTATTTTCCCCTCTAAAATAATCAGTGAAATTACTACTTTATAATATTATTCCTCATAATATTACAACTTTTTTTCTCGTAAAGTTATGACTTTATTCTCATAATATTACGACTTTGTTCTCATAAAGTAATGACTTTATTGTCATTAAATTACAAATTTGTTCTTGTAATATTATGACTTTATTCTCATAATATTACGACTTTTTTCTCGTAAAGTTATGACTTTATTCTCATAATATTACGACTTTTTTCTCATAAAGTTATGACTTTATTGTCATTAAATTACAAATTTGTTCTCGTAATATTATGAATTTAGTCTCGAAATCTCACGGTTTTTTCCTCAATGTGGCAATGTGTTTACCATTATATTTATTATAGCATTTTGGCACATTTTTCTAATATTATATATATATATAATTCTTAATAATCGACCAAACACAAATTTCCAAACTTTTTTTTCCCAGTTTATTATAATTTTATGCAACACTCACTGGAAATAAATCCCTTCAGTGTTTGTGTACACTGTGAATCAGGAGACTGGATGTAGCCTACAGTTTATTTGTACATGGAGTGGTTGCAAAATAATTAGTAAAAAAAAAAAACTCTGATGACGTAGCTGCACCTGACAACCCGGAAGTAGGTTGTTGGTTGACTACTAGCGCACTGAGCTCATCTCGTCTGCTGCTGTGAGACATGGAGGCTGTGTTTCTCATGTTTCTCATGTTTCTCAGCCACTACTGACAGCGGCACAGCTGAGAGTCCACTTCTAACAACAAATACAACTTACAGCCCTCTTCATATCAAGGTATGTAGCTGTAGAGAGTCTGAGAGTTAGTTTATGACTGAAACAAACAGACTGTAATGACGCATTGTTGGCTAGTTAGCTAGCGTGCTAACTCAGCTAGCATCGAGCTATCTCTCTGTCAAACATGCTAAGCGATGAATATAACATTTAAATGCTTCAACACAACGTTCAAACTATAGTTTAACCGCTCATGAACAGCCTGTCAAAGCATAATCGTGGTAGTAAGCTGGTGTTAATTAGATTAACTGTCTGGTATCATAGCTAGCTAACGACTAAAGGCTAGGAAGGCTCTGTTGCAGGTGTTTTTGTGAGTTGAGTTTGGCCACTACTAACTAAAGCATATAATGTTGACAGAATCAGTTCGTGCAAAGTAAATTGACTGCCATCATAAGATAACATCATAATAACAATGTCGGGTGCGCTTTGGGCAAATACATCCTTCAAACCTGTTGCAGATAAAAAGCTTTAACAGCCTCATGCATGGGTAAATATTTAATGAAATATCTTAATGATTAGGTCTTGTGTCTGGTATATTGATTCCTTTTGTCATGCATTGTTGACTTAGACCTTCTATCCATCACGAGGTAAATAATGAGCAGTAACACAGATATTATAATCAGGCCAGTTCCCCTTGTTGAAATGAAGTTACCTTTATTGTTTTGAGTTAAGACTCAAGTAGATCTGGCTGTTGTAGAAAATGTACTAAATGACAGGGATTGAGAAAGATTGAGACACTTGACACAAACATTGACAAAGCTGACATCATCAGATTGAGCCATGCTTATTGATATAAACTGGGAAAAAAAAGTTTGGAAACTTGTGTTTGGTGGATTATTTCTCTGTTGTTACAATGCTAATTGGCATTGTATTTTACATCGTTGGAAAGCCTGTTTATTTACCTTCACAATGATGTCCAACTTGTAAGGATCATGCATTTGTGGGATGAGCAGCACAGCTGATTATGTGGGTAGCGCCCAAGAAAAATTTGCCAAAATGCTCTGCCAATGAGGCTCCTGATGGTGTATTAAATGAATAAAGTGTAAAATAGCCAATATGTCTTGTTTGTTCCTTGTTACTGATAGAGACTTCAATCATCCAATCCACCAAAACAAATCAAAACAAGAGTCAATACCAACAGGAGAATACACTGTTTACCATTGGCAGAGCATAATCGACCAACACAAACCTTTATGATTAAGTCTTGTTATGGCCATGGATTTGCGTCTGGTATATTGATTGCTTTTGTCATGCATTGTTGACTTAGACCGTCTATCCATCACGAGGTAAATAATGAGCAAGTAACACAGATATTATAATACCCTTACATTTGAGTAAATCAGGCCATAAATCCTGCAATCTCTCTTACAACAGTTCCATTTGTTGAAATGAAGCTACCTTTTATTGTTTTGGGTTAGACTCGAGTAGATCGGCTTTGTAGAAAATTTACTAAATGACAGGGATTGAGAAAGATTGACACACTGACGTAAACATTGACAAAGCTGGCATCATCAGATTGAGCAATGCTTATTGATGTATTTCATATATATGTGCATTTGGCATCGGCTGAGGAGGATACATTATATACTGTATATGCAGTACAAGCAGGGATTCTCATTAACAGAATTGGCTAGCGAGGAGGGTATTGGCAAAGGCCTTCAAATTTTGATTAAGATTTAGTGCGCTTTGATCCATTTAATAATGATGCTTCATATATTTTTTATGCGGGAATCTGTAAGGAATTAATTATGCACACTGTACCGTTTGCATTTCAATTTATAGACTAAAGCTTATTCAGCCTTGTTGCAGAGCAGTGAAATATACATCAAAGTACCACAAGCCCACTTAAGACAGATAAAACCTTGAAGAAATTTTCACATAGAAATAATGTGGTCAGCCATGTTCTTCTTCTTCTTCTTCTCTGACTTCCTGTTGCCTAACATGATTTCAAGTCACTCTGAAGTATTTTGAAAGAGAGCCTTAATGTGGCGTGGCTGGGTTTGCTCTGAGTCATTGTATATTTCAGGGGACAGCTTGTGCTGTTATGGTTCTTATTCTCCTCAGCCAGCACAGGCAGGACGCCGTTGGCCACTTTGATGTGCAAATTTTCAAGCAGGTGCATTAAAGTGCATGTCGAATGGATTGTTGAAGGCTTTTGCTTAGCTAGAAAGGGTTATGCTCCAGCTTCCTCTTTCAGTGATTGCAAAGACTTTTGTGGTTTTAACGTTGGACTGACTATAAACTTACCTGTCCTGGGTGGTCTGTCATCCACCTCTCTCACTTCAGCTGCCAGGTCAGGCGTGAACATGGAGTCTATGCTGAACAAGCTAAAAAGCACCGTCACCAAGGTGACGGCGGATGTCACCAGCGCTGTCATGGGCAACCCGGTGACACGGGAGTTTGAGGTTGGACGACATATTGCCAGCGGGGGTCCTGGCTTGTGCTGGAGGATCTACAATGGAACCAAGAAGTCCACCAAACAGGTGCGTGTGTCTGTGTGTTAGGTGTTAATATCCTCCCCCTGACCGGACCAGCTCCAATTCATTCAAAGTTTAGATTTAAATGTCTTAGTGTTGTCACAATACCAAAATTATGACTTTGATACGATACCCTGCCTAAATATCTCGATACAGATACTGAAACGATACCACGGCAAAACCTAAAACGTCAGGAAAAGTGATGGAATAATAGATGACAGAACATGAAACTTAAAACTCTTTATTATTGTAAAAATGTAAAAAAAATGTATTAATTAAAAAATCTATATAGTATACAGTATTCTCATGTCCCCTATACTTGAGTTTATGTGATTTCTTTGATGGTAAACTTTATATTCGCTACCAGATATCACTCATTAAACAGCGTTTAATAAGCTTTTTTGTAAAACAGCGCACCCGCCATTGTATCAGTAACAGTTCAGGCAGAGTGGTACTACTATCGGTATTACGATACCTTTCTAGTATCGGTATACCGTGCAACACCAATAGACATTTGATTATGTTTGTGCTGTTGTTGAAGTCAACAAGGACTTTCCACTCCAGGAGTAGCCGTGGGACTTGATAAAGCTAATTTCAGTGCCTTGTTGTTTGTCTTTGACCCTCCAGGAAGTAGCGGTGTTTGTGTTTGATAAGAAGATGATTGATAAGTATCAGAAATTTGAGAAGGACCAAATCGTTGATTCGCTGAAAAAAGGGGTGCAACAGCTGACCAGACTGCGTCACCCCCGTCTCCTGACTGTGCAGCATCCTCTGGAAGAGTCACGGTGATTAACACGCGCACACACAAACCCTTATATCATGGACAAATTGAATGAGTTGCAGCTCAAAGAGGGGCTTGACATTTGAGTGGGAAAGTTGCATAACAAATGTATTCCTCTGCCTC
>CAKAKR010065425.1:0-22065 GCA_916700685.1 Adelosebastes latens
GTGATTTAAATCCAGACGTCCTTGAGATGTATCCTTCTATTTTATTCTTTGTTTTCTCAGTGTAAAATGTGACTTTTGTGTGAAAATGGAGGAAGTCAAAAATGTTGCTTGTTTGCTAATCTGATAGATGGAAACATGCTAACAGCAACATAGTATAGGCCTGTGTGGGAACCGATATGACGACAGGAGAGAAAGACCCAGTAAAAGCTCATCAAATGTACAGCTCCAGGTGCTCCTAGTCTCTTTTGAGCCCTGTTTTTTTTAGCCTATAACATTTAGTGAAATTGTCTCCATTAAAGGTTTGCTGATTTAGCTGCAGTTCTTGTTTGCAGTGTACCCATGGATGTAGAGTATAAGAGACAGGCCTTCTTTCTTGTTTCTCCTCTTTCATCAGTAAAATGTACAATATGCATGCATTACAAAATGACTTAACTCAAGATCCACTCACTTGCTTTTTCTGGAGCTTTCAACCACATCTTGCAATCTTAATGAAGCAGACAGAGTTTGCTCATTTGTCACGGGATGGTCCAGTTGTCATCACAACTGAGCAAACTCTACCCGCTCATGGAGATCACAAAGTGCTGTTGAAAGCTAAACAAAGGTAGTAAGTGCACCATTAGTTATAGCAAGATACTACAGGCTAAAAAACATTGTTTTGTTATGCACTGGTCAATTTTTTGATTTTGGGCTATTTTGCTTCCATAACATGTCTTCTTTCAGATTAGTGGAAAGAAAACATCCAAAATACATATATACAGTATCTCTTAGATATAACTCATGTTTCTGACTCCGTATCTAAAGCTAAAGGGCAGCACTCACTAGTATATGATGTGTGTTAAAACACCTGCACTGATTGCTGTCAGTGTGAGCCCCACACACCATGACACACGTCATCTTAGGTTGACCTGTGTCAGGATATATCACTGAACTCTCCAATGTAGACGTGCTTCACACTCCAGGAAAGCAGCGGTTTTATCACATTGAAACAACCCCAGCTATTGTATCTTGCAGAAGTGGGACCAAGTCATTCTTTTGCAAGTCACGGCTAAGTCTCAGGTCTTTGCACACAAGTCCCAAGTCAAGTGCCAAGTCCTAAACTTTGAGGTTTTAGTCGAAAACTAGTCATGATGTGCTCGTAACCAAATGTAAAGCCATTTGCTTCTCCGTCTGTAATTTTTGACCCCTCATGTTTTCCATACAACATTTTTTTGTTGAGCACCGTGTAGTCTTTGTATCCGAACAAAATGATCTTTGGTATCATGTTTTCCAACTGGCGCTCCGTAACGTAACGTTAGTTCTTCATGGTTTCTCTCCTGCATCTTGATTGGAAGCTGTGGGATTGGTTCAAACAAAGTGGATCTTGGGAATTTAGTGTCGACTTGCGGGGAATGAACGAATGAGTTAACGTTTGTTGATTCAGGAAATGACTTGATACCTGGCACACTTTTTGAATAACATACTTTTTAATCTTTGGGCTTGAGGGAAGGTATCCAGTATTTTCAAGTCCAAGTGAAGTCACAAGTCACTGGCGTTAAAGTCCAAGTCGAGTTGCAAGTCTTTTTTGATTTTGTCAAGTCAAGTCATCAAATTTGTGACACGAGACTGACTCGAGTCCAAGTCATGTGACTCGAGTCCACACCTCTGGTACCTTGACAACTTCCTCTGTCTGTATGACGTGTTTGGTGTACTATACTGGCGTCAACTGACATATGTCAAAGGTTGCGACGCTCTACAGCATATTGGTGTTCATTTTTTTACATTCTGTTGTTGAGTTTGCACCTGTACTTTGGGAATATTCTGTTTCTTGAAGATCAGCCTATATACTATATAGTGAAATCATATGATCGCTCCTCGTGTCATCCTTGCTGTGATATTAAAGAGGAAGGGCTCAAACAGACTCTTTAATAATAACATAATGTAACAGATGGCTGCAGGTTTGCATTTCCAACTTTCATGAAGTTGAATCATATTTTTTTTCCTGTGTGTTTTTCTTCTTTCACTTTGGGGTGAGTAGTTGCCCTCACAGTGTGGTCCTTTTTACCTTTAACTGCACTTTTGTCGTGATGATGGTGTAGACAGACACGTGTCTCCACCAGCTGCTTCTTTTTCAGCTGAAGTCACTTGTGACTGTGAAATGATCCCTCACCGTCTTCCCACTTGCCAGCTGCATTTTTATAGGGTGCTTGGCTGTCCCTCACCTCAAAAAGACATCTGCAAAACCACTAATTATAAACGATGAGCGGAATCTCACAAAGGCTGGACTAGGTTGACCACAACCTCGGGTCAGACGGCTAGGTTCCTCTGCTGTCTCGCTGTGTCATGTGCTTTACAACCTGCTGCTTATTTTTGGAGTCAAATGCATTCCTCACTATTAGAATATTGTGTGTTTACGAGCGACTGAAATACTTTTTATAAGCTTCTCCTCAGTGCAGTTGTCAGATTTGCATTTGAGCAATATTTGTAATGATATTAAAGGTGCTACATTTGAAATTCAGAGCAAACAGCTATTGTCTATGTAAAGATATAGTGGAGTAGTGTCTACCTGAGCAGAGAAGGTAGTCACTCTCCCTCTGTATGTTGTAATTCAAGCTTCACTGTGCTTTTTTTTTAACATATTGCCGGTCTGGCTAAACACTGCGAGCTCTGTCAGCACTGTTGCCGTTGTTTGCACTTTTCGTGCTGTTAGCACCATTAGCTGCTAGCTACCGGCTCAGCCGTCACCATGTTGAGAGCCGTGTGGAGGCTATCCTTCAATCATAGACAAGAATCTGGAATTTAGCGCCTTGAAGGAAATGTAAGCTCTAATGTTGGGATGTTTATCCCAACTTTTCTGAGTTCATTAGAAACAGAAAGATGCTGTAGCTGCAGTGGTTGTCACACTCATGATGTCATTGGATTTGTGTGCGTGTGGGCGTGTATTACTCATGTTGTGGGGACATAAATCTGTTTACACAGTCACATTGTGGGGACTCGCCTTCCTTTTGTGGAAAAAATGCACATCATCATAACTAAATCATTACATTTTAGGTTGAAGACTTGGTTTAAGGTTAGGGAAAGTGTTAGGATTAGGCTAGTAGCAGTAGGTAGTTAGAGTTAGTCTCCAGGAAAGGAATGCAAGTCAATGTGTGTGTGTGTATGTGTGTGTGTGTGCAGAGTAGTGAGCATGACATGACTGTGTTGTTGTAAATTAGTGCCGTGGAAATAGACATGTTTACCATGTTAGCCATTATAGTAATACAGTAATTCCATCCCCTCTCAGTGTTTTTTATTTAGTTTTGCAGGCCTTTATTGACGATCAGCCTTCATTTGTCTCAATTATTGAACACGTATCCATTACAGTATGAATACCAGCTTTTTGCTTTTTGCAAACGAAAGCATTTAAACCTCTTCTTTTGAATAATAGTAGTGCAGTTATATTTAATACTACAAGTGTAGCCTTCGATAAGAGTCTGTTATTAGTGAGTTGCAGTGTGGTGGCACAGAGACTCTTTAAATGGGTCAAACACACTGGAATGCCAAACCAGAATATTGCAGGGTAG
This sequence comes from Adelosebastes latens, assembly GCA_916700685.1. NCBI lineage: Eukaryota > Metazoa > Chordata > Actinopteri > Perciformes > Sebastidae > Adelosebastes > Adelosebastes latens. The sequence continues at coordinate 3,540 of CAKAKR010065425.1, forward strand.
CTGTGCTCCCACAGGGAAGAGCTGCCAGGCAGGAATCAGGTGGGCTCTGCCCTAGTTTGAACATTTTTTGGGGGTTGAGAGACAAAAGTGACTTGATTACACAAGGTGAAATCTGAGTAGAGCAAATTTGTGAAAGCAAAGTTGATGCATTTGGTGCTGGAAAGAATTCAGTCTGTGTTCAAGGCTGCTTGAAATGTGCTCATTCACACAACTGCACTGACACCACAACTACAGCTCATTCCATATTGGATGCATTAGAGGAAAGTGTATATATACCACTAATCAATATCAATACAGCTTTACAGTACTGTTCAGGCTGTTCTCATACAATGTTCGTACTTATTGCTACAAAAAATAATGCACTATAATTCGTATATATCCCACATAATCAATTCATATGTAATCTGGTCTGTTATGCAGAAATTACAGACCGCAGAACGCCGTGATTGACCAATCAGAATCGAGTATTCAACACAGCCGTGTACTAAAGAACGAGAAAGACCTCGTCGGGAAGAGGTCGTGGTGGACGGATGGGTCTAAAACAACATAGCACTTTCACCCAGGAGATCGCTGTGCGTGTTCTGTGTGAATCCAAAAGTCATCTTTGATTTACTTGTTACGTAGCTTACGTAGTTTTTTTTTAACCCAAACATTGGTTTATTTGTTAAATAACTTCTGTACTATAGTGGGTAGAGTTGTTCAAATACATTTTTTGTTGTATTTGTTGAATTCTCATTACATCCCGACAGCAATCAATAAATCAAATGCTCTGACAAAAAAAGACAAAAAAAGTCTGTATCTGTGGCTGTCGCAGGACTGTAATAAACCCGTTCGGCCTGCTCGCCTGCCTGTGCACTCATGGTACGTTCTTCCACATGCTGCTAGCGTAATAGCTGTGGGTACTAACAATAGCCATGTTTGTTTTATACATTCATTACGATAGGTTTACGTTCATTACAATATATTTTATTTTATTTTGGGGGAGTGGCTTTGGAGGGAGGCCTTATCGGACGGACTGTCAGTGTTGCCGACTTGCCGACTTTCTTGTTAGATTTAGTGACTTTTGGAGCGATAGCTGCTAGCTGCTTTCATTGGAGAGTTGGCAACACTGGGCTGGGTTTTTTTGGTTGGCTCATTTTAAAAATCTAATGCTCTCTTGCTAGTTTCTCAACATTACCAACCCTAGCTTTAAGTAACACCACTTCCGTAGTTGTTTTGACCCAAACCACAATCTTTTCCTAAACCTAACCAGGCAGTTTTTCTGCCTAAACCAGGGGTTCTCAACTTAAATTAAAGAACCAGTGTGTAACATTTTGGGGGCTCTATTAGCAGAAATGGAATATAATATTCATAAGTATGTTTTCATTAGTGTATAATCACCTGAAACTAAGAATTGTGCGGGTTTTATTAACTTAAAATGAGCCCTTCATATCTACATAGGGAGCGGATCCTCTTCACGGAGTCCACCATGTTGCAACGCCATGTTTCTACAGTAGCCCAGAACAGACAAACCAAAAACTGGCTCTAGAGAGAACCTTTCACATTTTTACATTACCTAAATGCCACCGTAGTTCACTTCTCTAATTCATTGGTATTTACAAATTACCAATATTTGTAAGTTCTTTGTTGATTCCTACTTTGTTGTGCTGTTGTAGCCTACGGAAAGTTAACAGTAAAAAGTCCAGTTATGAACAACATGGATCAAAGATTTGTGGCTGTGTTTTATAGTTGTTAAAAATACATTCATCCTCATAATTATGTTGTATCTATATTTCACATGCAGTGCCTGTTAGCAGGAGGAAAGTGCTCGCATTTCTTCTCCTACTTGAAAGACTTCAGACTGTCTAGAGTGGCCGCAATCAGCTCTGGCGGCACGCTGCACAGCTATGTCAAACTATGGTGATGAATAGCCCGGGTTTCCAGCGGTTCATACCAGGCTCAAAATCTAACCCACTTATGTGCGCAGCATTGCCGAATAAGAATTCAGAATCTCAACAAAAGTCACTGGTGTCTGAAAACGGCGAAATCAGCTGGGGCAGTGTGGGAGGGGCATCAAGTCCACTGTGGCCGATGGGCATGCATTTTTCAGAAGGGCATCAAGGCCAGACAGAGGGGCCCGCCGTGGCCACCGGGGAAATTCTTGCCCTGCTTCTAACGTATATGCAATCACACTGACTTATTGGTAAAAGACGAGTTGAATAAATAACAATTTTTGAAATGTTGCACTGTGAGATGTGCTGTATTTCGATCTCCTGCATTATAGAAGTGTGTCACCACATTCCACGTGCCAAGCCAGACATTCCGATCGACTCCCCCCTTTTGTCTTGTTTTCCACCGGCTGCTTCATTGTATGTGTCGAGCCACAGAGCGTCCCGAAGCAGCTCCCTCTGTTTATGATAATCTGTCAGCACAGTTTATGTTCCCACTGTTAAGATAAGTGGCAGAACTGTAAATTGTGAGTGCCATCTCTCTTCCAGCCAAGCCTTTAGCTCTCATCGTGTTCTCTCTGTAGCTTGTATACTAGTATACGCTGCATATTCACTGAAAAACAGAGCTCTACCCCCGAACAGAAGCTGCAGCAGAGACCCAGCGTGGTCAGCACTAAACCACTAACCAGACTGGGAGATGGAATGAGCTCCAGCAACCAGCCCGGCCTTGGAGATGGTGACAGACTACACCCGTTGTGGCAATAAATAGGCTCATAAAAAGAAGACGGGACCACGGTGGTGTTTTCTGTTTGGTTGCCATGGCAATGTGGGCTTGAACTGAGGAGGCTGCACCCAAAAAAAGAACCCAAGGCAGAGTTTGTGGTTCAAACCATGGATGGATATCCTAGGTGATTATATTCACTAAACAGAGACATCAGAGACAAAGACTTGAGGTTGTGCTGGAAGATAAACAGACAGACAGGGACGGATGGAGTGATGTGGAGAGCTGTCAGGGCCTCAGACCACCACCCATACTCTTCATCTCTCTCTCTGGACTGTTTAGAGTTTCACCTCCCCCTCCATCTACCCTCCGCTCCTCTCCTCTCATCTTCTCCTCATCTCAGTTGCAACTGAACCAAAGTTTAGATTATTTTTTGAATTTTCGAGAACAATGAGTCACATTGTGTTCATGCAGTAAATGATAGGGCTGTCAGACAGGCTGTCAAGTTAACGTGATAATAACACGTTAACTCAAATTAGTTTTAACAGCACTAATCTCTTTAACGCATTAACGCAATTTGTGATTTTTTAGGTTGTAGCGGGCTCAGTTTTAAAGCTAGAGTGAAGATACTGGCATCATATGAAACTAGAAGACCTAAAGAATCCATAAATAACAAATAAATAACCCTCCAAACTTACACTAAATTTTAGCGAGGAAAAACTAGCATGGCCATATTCAAAGGGGTCCCTTGACCTTTCTGTCCTTTACAGACATGCCCACTTTATGATAATCACATGCAGTTTGGGGCAAGTCATAGTCAAGTCAGCAGACTGACACACTGACAGCTGTTGTTGCCTGTTGGGCTGCAGTTTGCCATGTTATGATTTGAGCATATTTTTTACGCTAAATGCAGTACCTGTGAGGGTTTCTGGACAATATTTGTCATTGTTTTATGTTGTTAATTGATGTCCAATAATGGTAAAATGGACTTGCATTTATATAGCGCTTTTCTAGTCTTCAGACCACTAAAAGCGGATTACACTACATGTCAGCTACACTACATTCACCCATTCACACACACATTCATACACTGATGGCAGAGGCTGCCATGCAAGGTGCCAACCTGCCCATCAGGATCTAAATACTCATTCACACACTCATGGCACAGCCTTCAGGAGCAATCTGGGGTTAATTATCTTACTCAAGAACACTTTGACATATGACTGGAGGAGCCGGGGATCGAACCCCAAACCAACCTTCCGATTGGTGGGCCACAGACATAATAAATATATATATATATGCATTTGCATAAAACAAGCATATATGCCCACTCCCATGTTGATAAGAGTATTAAACACTTGACAAATCTCCCTTTTTTACATTTTGAACAGATAAAACAATGTGTGATTAATTTGCGATTAATCGCGATTAACTATGGACATCAATTGACAGCCCTGGTAAATGATGATGACTCTGGAACTGAGGTACACAATGCCCAGTTAGCAGTGAAGGATATGTTGATGTTGCTGATATTATCAGTTTGCTGATGAATGTTAGTGATGATGTTTAAACAGCTCATCTAAGCAGACTCTGGCACACTGCCTCCTCTACTGCAGCGCTGTCACGCAGCCACACAGGAGAGGCATTTTTGGACGCACACTTTGCACAGTGTTGATGACGATCAAAGGCATTAACATAACCATAAAAAAGTTAAATATAGCTGTGGTAACTACAAGCACATACTGTATTGGAAGATCGTCTGTTTTGGTAGAAAGCATATAAAATCATTTGTCAGTGAAAATTGTACTTTCCAATCTTTATCAACATGTTTACGACTTGTCAGATACGTTAATTTACAACATTTCACCATCATGTTAATAGAAACATAATCCGGTCGACATTACGTTTCCTCCAAAATGTACTTTGGACTGGTTGTTCCATTCATATGTGCAGCATGAATATCAATTAGCCGACTATTGAAACTTGTTTGTGCAATCGTTTTTGTCACAGTTATACATTTTTGACCATTGCATACTCGTGCAGTTTAAGTGCATATTGATTTTAAAGGTCTGCACGGCATTAGCTCATAACATTAATTTAACACTGGCAAAAAGTTAAAGTTAAAGGGAGAGTTCGGGTGTTTTTAAGAGGGGTTATATGAGGTACTTATCCATAGTAGGTGTATTAGCTACAGTAGAAGACGGCCGGCACGCCCCCAGTTTGGAGAAACAGTACATTGCTTTGTTCCCGTGCAGTAACTTCTGTCTGCTTGTCCAAAGTGGTGCGTGCTGGCCGTCTTCTACTGTAGGTAATACACTGACTATGGATAAGTACCTCATACAACCCCACTTAAAAACACCCAGACTATCACTTTAATGAGTACCGTGATGGATTACATAACCCGTGCAACTTTCAAAAGGCTGCACAATTTTTAAAAAGCAGCTGCAAGGTTTGCAGATCTTTGATATAAAGTGATTTGCAGTTAATTGACTTAAACATGCAAAACCAGTGGTATGTCCCTTTAAGATTTCGGTATACATTAGTATGTGTCGAACGATATCTGCCCTGTCCCGTCTGCTCCTCCATGGCTCACTATTTGAGCAAATCACTGCTCAAAGACTTCTCCTGCTTGGAAGATTCTCGTTGAACTTCATATGACCAAATAAGGGATCACAGATACAACTGTAAATCCCCCCCGCCTCCCCTCTCCAACCAGATGTAGGACTGATGGCACTTCAACCAGCTCTCCATAAACACTGTTTATATCCACGAAATTGCCTCTCTGCTCTCTCAGACCTGGGTGAATGGGTGAAAAGACTCTCAGTTGTGACATAAAGGGGAGATGGAAACTCAATTTCACGGTTCCAGTTATTACCATAATTTTCTTTAGAAAATACATCATTGTCTCTCTTTAGTTCATAATACGGCAGCAAATAATACATATATCCAAAGCTGTATGATCTGTAATGTACATTATTTGACACTTAACCTTTCCATTTTTCATCCTCACAGTGACACCTTCCACCATCTCTTTTCATGCACTGATCAATTTTGAGAGTTTGGGCTATCCTGCTTCCATAACACGTCTTCTTTCAGACTAGTGGAAAAAAAACAACCCTAAATACACATTTAGTTAGTGTTAAATAATGCCTCATATGCATATTTAAACATAACATTTCAGAAAAGTTGTATTACAAAAATATAATGTAATACTCATTCTATCCACCTGTAGTGTCTTGCAACATGTGTGGAACTTTACACTCCATATTTTTAAAGGCCATTTTCTCAAAATGAGATTTGTCTGAGAAATCTCCACTTCAGTAGCACAGTATTGACAGTATTTTCTGATTTATGGAGTGATAAAAAGACATATCCAGAATCAAAAATGAACAAGAATTTTGGCTTTATCCAATGTTGAGGTTTCTGTTCTGGAAATGTATGCAAATTAGCACATATTTAATAAGGTAATGCCTCATTTGCATATGTAAACATAACATTTCAGGAAACTTGCAATAAAAAAAAAAATCTTTTCTTAATGTAATCAACTGGGCAAGTTTCATTGTGGTTATAACTATTAGTTTCAATTTGCACCCTGTTCACTAGTGTTTCCCCTTAATGCCCTCCACGTACTCTTCCTGTATTAGCACCTAGATCTACAGTATGTGAAGTGAGCATGTCCATTCAGTATGATTCAGTACAGGTTTATTTCATACTTGTGTATCACTCACTCTGCGGGGGGGGGATTTTTTGAACTCAAAGACAAGCTTGTCGAGCAGATTTGTTGTAGTGCTCAAATGCATGTTGCTGTTGCAGTAAATACAGGTGTATCACTTTTAGACACTCAAGCCTGAGCACACAGTCAGGAAGCAGAAAATCCATTTTCAGTAAGAAAATCGCGGTTGCCTTTGTCAATTATGCCCCCAAACTATGGAATACACTGCATATAGATATCAGGGAAGCCAGCTCGATAAATATTTTTTTAAACAAAGCTGAAAACGTATGTCTTCATTTTAGCCTTTAACTAGCTCAGGCCTGAAATTCTTTTTTTGCATTTTGCTGTGCACTTATGCACTACTGCCCTTCTTTTAAAATGTATTTTACTTGATTTACGCATTCTATGCTGTATTATTATTATTTATTATATTATTATTATTTATTATTACTATGTCATTATAGCTTATCTGAAGGTCCTGGGTTTGAATCCCCTGCTAGCTGTGCTCCTTGGGTCTGTATGGGTTTCCTCCCACAGTCTAAAGACATGCAGGATAGGTGAATTGGTCACTTTCAGTAAGAAACAGTGACACAGGTCTGTCTTATCGTATAACTCTATAGACGGCATTGTGGTCCAGCCATTGACCTTCCATGAAGCAAAGCAGTGTACCATAATATGTGGTGACTTTTTTTATCCTACACAATCTGAGTGACAACTGTCGATAATACATTATTTTTCTTCATGAATTGAATTGTGTTATTATCTGAAGAAATGTTACTCATAATGGCAATTTTATATGTATTATTGCTTTCTATATCATAACAGTTTACTGTGTTGTCTTCTTGGACACCCCTCTCTGTCAAGGTTGAGCCAGCAGAAGATAACAAATCTAAAAACATATCCTCAACCACAGCAGCTGTCAGCCAGTATAATATTATAATATTCATATGTACTGTAGATTAATATGACTTATTTTCATGTTGTTGTCATAGGGCATTTGATAACAGTGGACTCAGCCCTCTTAAAGGACCAGGAGCAGGCGGTTCTTGTCAGTCCAGTTCTGGACCAGCACGACTGGAGCTGTGTGAGGCTGGTGTACCAGATCACTGGACGGGGTTCCCTGCAGCTCCACCTCAGACCAGATGGGGATAACTTTGACTACCGATTGTGGACTGCCAACAAAGCCTCCGACAGCTGGCTCATTGCTAGTGTGGACCTAGCAAACACCACAATCCCCTACCAGGTAGGAATGGCTATAAAGACCATAATCAAAGTGATCCCTGTTAGGTTGAATTTGCCACTCTATACCATATCAGATGTGGTTTTCCCTTCATCCAATCCTGATCCTTCTTCATCCCTCTTAATCAGTGCACCTGTCGTCATGTCAATATGTCTACCGCTAGTGCTGAAGATCTTGTAAAGTGGTAGTCGAAACTGCTCCACCTGCTATGGCGTGAGATTTATGTCATATGTTGCAAGCGTCATGAAACATGACAAACAAATTATATTATTTCACACATGCAGATATTAAAGGAGAGATATCATGCTCATTTTAGGTTCATACTTGTATTTTGGGTTTCTACTACATGTAACGTTTACATGCTTTAATGTTCAAAAAAGACCTTATTTTTCTCATACTGTCTGTCTGAATATACCTGCATTCACCCTCTGTCTGAAACGCTCTGTTTTAGCACCTGTCTCTTTAAGCCCCCCCTCCCGAAAAAGGGAGGGAAAATTAAACAGAGGAATATATGGTTACGCACCAAGGTCAGCGCCTACGCTATTGTTACTGTTACCGTGGTGCGGTTTGTAACAGGCTGGTAATGGAGCTTCAAATGTAGGCCACACCATTATTATTCTGCAATGAGTTTGTGTGTATAAAACATGATAATACAGTTTGCAGTTGTTAGGACTGCTTCGTGCTTCGTGTGTGGCTTACAGTGTACGGTGACCAGCAGCCCGGTTTATCTGGGATTGTCCCGGTTTCAAGCTGGGTGTCAAAGTCCCGAAAAATAATCTGTAAAACACTCAAATGTCCCCTTTTTCAACAGTCACTATCAAATTGTCCCAGATATCACCACAATTAAAATAATGATAACAATCTTATACTTACAAAGACGTTTATCATGTTCTGTCATTGTTACGGAGTCCGGGAGTGGCCATAGAGAGAATATAGCCTATATATTGAGGCCACAATTTACTAATTTGCGCACGAGTTATAAAAAGAGAGCCAGCACAGCGCACCCCGTTGTAGTCTCTAACTAGAGCATGTTGCAGGCTGTCAAACCATAATTAAGCAGGGCCACGGCAGATCCGCTGGTTAAATTTGGTGCAACCATCAGACTGTTGTAAAATAACCACAGAAACCCCCGTGCTTATGTCAAACGTGTCGTTTTGATTCATTATTCCACACAGTTCGTTCTGCACATCGACAGGCATGTAGGCGGAAAATTGTGATTCACTTAAAACATCTTGCTCCGCTTATAACTCCCTCAGGGCCGTCCGTTCCTGTCAGTCTTTTACCCGGTGTCTCCACCCTGGCCAAAATGTCGTCACCCAGCTATAATAATGGTGCGAACCAAACAACCGAACCGAGACCACTTGTAAAGGAGGGTCTCTGGTGCGTTTTGCTTTGCTAATCTAAATTTAACGAAAGCTAACCCTCCTTAATTACAGAGTGAGTTTGAGGCCAAGGCCCACAAGTACTATAAAAGAAGCGATGATGTCATTGGAGCCTCTTTCTAAATTTAACTTGCTTCCTTATTGTCAACCAGAGCACTAACCTCCTGCATCTTGTGTTCTTTGAGAACAATTCTTAAAGGGAACACACAGAACCTGAGAACGAATAAATGGCAACTTAAAACTCTGGCAGAGGTTGTGAGTTATGAGGGGAAAACAGAACTACATCATGTCGGTACTTAAAGTAATGGCGTGGCAAACATTTAAAGACTGTTATCTTAAATTGCTAAAGTATGACTGCAGTCTGCAGATCAGTGTTTATAGCTCTAGGATCAGTGCTTGCATTACTGGCCAGTGTGCTCCAATGCACTGACTGGAAGGGTCGTCTGTCTGTGGGTAGATATGAACTCATTTAGCTTGTAAGTTAATCAGAGTTCATTCCCTAGACTTGCAACGACAGACCAATATTTCGGACTCAGTGGGCATTTTCATTATAAAGACATGACAATGATGTGTTACGACATGTGATGTGTTATGTGATGACATACTGTGTGATGAGATTTGATGTATGAGGGATGATTCAGGCCATGGCAATGCCAAAGACGTGGAAGTAATCACAGTGATGTCACCCACTGGTTTGTGGACTACCATTTTAAAGCCTTGAGTTTGGCCGTTACAATCTTGTTTTTTGGAGCCAGAAGTGACCATATTTGGATGAGAGGTTGGAGCTGAGGAAGAGCGAGGCCCTTCACCACCTCTTGGGTGAAGCCTACACTCGTCTGGCCGAGGTCCACCCCCGTAAGGGAGGCGTCCGTGAACAGTGTGACGTAGGAGGTCACTCGTTCGAGTGGTGTTCCCTGAAACAGGTGTCGTTGGGACCCCCAGTAGTGTAGAACATTCTCTACCGAGGGGGGGAATGGTAACCGAGCGCTGCTTGTGCTTCTTGGCATCCAAGCGTAGGCTGGCCAACCACCTCTGCAGGGTGGTTGGCCAGATAAAAGGTCGTCGAGATAAAAGAAGACCCTCATTCCACAGTCGCATAGCGGCTGCAATGCCGTGTCCTCACATTTTCTGAAGGTGCGGGGGCCAGCAAATAGCCGAACGGTAGTCTGTTTTACTCGTAGGCTATACCCTGGAAGGCGAAATGCAAGAATTTCCTGTGTTTCGGTGCCAACTCGACATGAAAGTCGAGTCGATGGTGGTGAATCAGTCTCCCGGCTGAACCGGTTCCAGTATCCGTTTGATGGTCAGCATACGGAACGTCTTGGTTTAGGCTGCAAAGAAATGGGTCTGAAATCTCCCATCTTCTTGGGAACCAGGAAGTATGCTCAGTACAACCCCCTCTGTCTGTTGTGAATGGGGATGACAGACACAGCCTGTTTCTGTAACAGGGTCTGGATCTCTGCTTAGAGGTAATCTATCTCCTCCTGGGAAGATAATTTCTACTCCTTGACCCCCATGAGCGGAGGAGGAAGGAACGCTGCAAAACTGGCGAGAACATCCCAGTCTCAGCGTCCAGTCCATCCGTTCTGTTAATGCGCAATTGTGTCACCACTCCTCGTAAAACTGTGGGAGAGGATGAGCCCCAAGCTGCGATGCAGCAGCTAGAAAGCTGTGATGTCCTATCTCGGCCCTCTCCGCCACCAGACCGTCCATAAATGGAAAGCTAGCCCATGGGGGGCCAACATGGAAAGCTCCGAGCCGGAGATGAGGTCCTTTAATGCATTTCAGAAATTCAGAGGATACGTTTTGCTATATGTGGTTACTAAGATTTTATATACAAAAGATATGAGTTTAAAAAAGTATTTGATGCAGTTATAGTTCAAATCAGCCCAACCTCAAACAACAACAAAAAGTTGTTTTTTTTCCCCCACAGCTTTTGCTGGAGGGTCGACCTGAACGTGGCTCGGGGAACAGCGTGGCCATCTTTGAAATTCACATAGTTCCTGGTTACTGTATAGGTCAGTGTTTTATATCAAGTGATATCTGATGTGAAACTGTATTTATTCATACAAAATATGCAAGATTGAGTAAAGAATAATGGTTGTCTTTGCTGTTTCTGTTACCAGAGTGTAATTTTGAGGAGCATCACCTGTGCGGCTACAGTAACAGCTGGAACCCAAATGTCAACTGGTACGTTGGGGGGAGTGTGGCTAGAGAGCCTGAGTCTAACCTGCTTGTACACCACACCAGCAATAACCAGAGAGGTATATGCACACACACACACACACACACACACACACACACACGCCTATAAATACATAGTGCATTCATACAGCCTGTCTGAACCATAGACTGTATAGATGGACGACGCATCTCCACTTCCTCCCATTGAACAGAAGTGAAACCAAAATACCCCAGATATGGGAGCTGGCATCTTAAGATTTTAACGCAGTAATGATCGGGGGGGAGGAGCCGCGGTATTGAGGTCACCTGCCCAAACCAATTGCGAGTGTATGTGTATGTGTACTTTGACATTTTAATTTGGCCCATGTCCCATCCGCCAACAGGGAGGGGGCGGGCTTTATGACCTATACTGCAGCCAGCCACCAGGGGGCCATCCAGATGTTTTGGCTTCACTTTACGGGAACTGTCATGTCGTCCATCTTTATATACAGTCTATGGTCTGAATTCATGAGTGCAAATGCACGTCCAGAACTGTGCATGTGCAGGTTTATTGCACCAGCGCAGTTGGTGTGTGTGTATATATATATACAGTATATAGTAACATTCATAACCTGCATCCATAACTTCCAATGGATTCCAAGAGCAGCCCAGTTTTACTGCAAAAAAGAAGTATCAAGTTGTCCACAGAAACTTTTTAAAACATTGCTGCAGCACAATTCACTTCTCCTCTGTCTGTTTCTATGAATAGTATGTTCCGAACTCTCCAAACACATATTTCTGCCAAAATATGTCTAAATATACAGCTCACATTTGTAACTAGTGTGGTTAGCTGTTTACGTCTGCAGCTCCCAACCGGTTATTATTGTGCAGTGTACTGAACAGTACTGTGGTCTGACCGCTGCATCTGACAGACCGGCAGCCACAGGGTTCATTTTGCTCATGATGTGAGGAAACATAGGAACAATTTTGACGCCATACTTTAGACTCATGGTTGCATCATAAGGGTGCACCTGCATGTCTTGATTTCTGCAGGAGCTTGAGAAGCAACGCACGTGCAGCTTTGTCTGGTTCCAGTTCAGATTGTAACAGCAATATTTAAATATCACTAATGCAACAAATATTTTTAAAAAATGGTGCACGTTTTGCTGTTTGCTGTCCTTATGTTTTCTATATAGAGTGGTTGCCACTGCCCACAAATGGAGCTGAACAGGCACTGTAGCCTTATCCAGCAATTTGGGTTCATCAGTTGTGCTAACAATCAAATGTCACGAACATGAAAAGGTGGCGCTCATCAACATTCGACAAGTTTGTGCAGTGAAGCAGGTTTGCATCATGGACAAAATTAAGAGATGTTTAAGATAAAAGAACAAAAAGTCTTGCATACAATGTCTTATCTTAAGTTTATCCACATTTTCCAGCACTGCAGCATTGTTGTGATCCTGGAATTGTGGGTTTTAAAGTTTTTTTCTGTAGTATTTGTTTTTTGTCGACATTTAAGACTTCTCTGTAAGATGCTTAATTTTAATTTCTTAGAAAACCAAGTGTTGTCATCAATGAATTTTATAGTGTTGTGGTGTTCTCGTTTTTATTTTTATTATACGTTTATTACTCTGTAGAGCACATTGTGCTACAGTTAAATAAACTTGAACTTGAACCAGGCAAAGTCCCATTACAATTCTAAATCATGACACAATCTGTGTAGATAACAGCTCATGGTCTACCAGTTTAAAACATCCTGGATCCAGCTGCATATAAAGGCTCTGTAGTTTGACAGTCAGTTTACATGGATTGATGGTTCTGGAGGCAGAATCTGTAATCAGGACGCTGTGCTGGCCAATGAAATTAACTATTATATACTATTGTTTGGACCTCGTGGTTATCCATCTCTGCTTTATATGTTTAAAAGCAATGACATAGTCAAGGTTCATTGTAGTCTGTCAAGAAAACATCTGTTTCATTTCCAAGCACTGATGGAGGTGGGTATGAATAAATCATTATACGTGATTTAGCGTCAAAACCCAGTAGTAAATGTCTTATGGTTACTTGTAAAACCAATAAATGTGACTGTATCAGCCCATAACCGTGTACCTTCAGCTCATCTATATCTTCCACTGCTCCAGGCCACTACATGTATGTGGACTCTGTGTACGCCAAGCACTTCCAGGAAGTAGCCAAGCTGACCTCACCCATGACCACGGTGCCCATCGCCGGCTGCCTGTCCTTCTACTACCACAGAGACCAGGAGAGGGGAAACATCTTTTCACTTTTCACCAGAGACCAACTGGGCCACTATGAAGAGATCTGGAGGCCAGGGGTGTATGCTACCGCTGGCTGGATACTGGTCTACGTTGATATCAAGGCCCCACACCCCCTGGAGGTCAGTACTGGAGCTACTATTCACAAATACAGCGACTAGACCTATAATTATAAAAAACAACAACTGTGGTCTGCTGTGGAAAATGGCTGCATGGGTTTTTTTTAAAGGTTAATTCCATCTTACTGCAAATTGAGTTTTATTTTTGAATCTTTTTAGATCAGTTCTGTCATTTACATGCATCATCTTTAGGCAACGGGACAAGACTTTGGCATCGGAAGCATTCCGGTTTCCGTTTGTAGTCCGAGTAGTATTGACCGATCACATTCAAGCAGACTTTGGTTGAATGCAGGTAAACAATCCGTGTGGAGAGAACACATTGGCCGAAATGCACTCTGGGAACCCATCGGCTATCGTTTGACGATGACTTCGCTTTTTATTGGTTTAAAATGAGCTTTTAAACTGGCTACTTGTGCAACAATCCGGTCGTACACGTTGTCTCTCAACTCCAACTCCAGTCTCACATCTCAAGTTCCTAATCGAACTGTTTTGCATGTGGAGGAGTTTGTCTGACTGCAGCAGCTGAAAAACTCCACTATTGCGAGTCACTAATGAGTCTCCTTTCCCTGGTCCTGCACAGTCTGGTGTAGATGCAGATGTATTATGCAAGTGCAGACTGAGACCAACTGATGACCCTAACAGGGTTTTGAGACCAGGTTCCATGTTTTTCCACCATGAAAAACTGTTTTTCCTTCCTTGAGGCCCACTGAAAGTCCTTCTCCCGAACCCCTCCCACACCCAGGTTTTTGCTTCGGTGACCACCGAAGCCACAGCTCTTCTGGCCTCCCAGTACTTGTCTGCTGCTGGGCCAACCAAGCCCAAAATGCCTACTTCTTGAGCTTGACGGCCTCCTTCACCGCTGGTGTTGCCACAGCTCCTAGCAGCCGCCTCCACAATGGAGGCACTCCAACATGGCCCACTTGGATTCCACGTCCCCACCCTTCCCCCGGAATGCATGAAAAAATCTTCCGGAAGTGAGAGTTAAAGACCTCGTGGACAAGGGGCCTCAGCCAGATGTTCCCAGTTCACACCTCACTACACGTTTGGGTTTACCAGGTCTGTCAGGCAGCCTCCTCCGCCAGGGCACAACCAATACCGATACCTCATGAGTATCCCCACACCCACCCGGTGCCTCTCACCCTGGGTAAGTCCAGAAAAGGAGAGACTAGTCTTGCTCCACCTCCCACACTAGCTCTGGTTTTTTCTCCGCCAGAGATGAAGTTCCTGTCAGTGATGCTTGGGGTCAGCATGCCTAGGTCCCTGCCTTTGCCTGCCGCCCAGCAAATGCACCCGGGTTAGGGTTAATGCCTATCCCACAGAGTGGCAGCCCTATTGTTCTTCTTTTTTTTTTTTTAAGATTTGTTTTTTACACCTTTATTTGACAGAATAGAGGCAGAGTGGAAATGGGGGAGAGTGAGTGGTATGACATGCATCAAATGTCCAAAGGCTGGAATTGAACCAGGTGGACTAGGGTCCTTCAAATGTGGCCCAACTCAAAGGTCAAAGGTCAACTTTATTATCCCACAAGGGGAAATTCATGTGGTCGTATACACGTCTCATAAAAACAACATATAAAAACCTCACACACTTCCCAGGATCCTGTGCACAGCGCAGTCCCATGCACACTCCCCCCCTCCAGCACACACACACACACACACACACACAAACTAGCAGAACATCCGATACAATACCGCCGGTACAAAAAATACACCCTCCACAATATAAAATATAAACTCTATACAAAGTGCAATCCGAAAGTCTTAGTATACAGAGAAACACCGTCCAAAACAGTATACAGTATAGGATGGGCTACAGCCTATTTACCTCTCGTTTAGGAGTCTAATTGCCGTCGGCACAAAAGATTTGCTATACCTCGTTGTTCTAATTTTTTTCTGCAGGAATCTGCTATTTGATCTGCTACTCCTTTTGAATTTCTGATGGAGAGGATGGGTAGGATCATTGAGGATCTGATCTGCTTTTTTTAGAATAAGGTCCCTATACAGCTGTGCTGCAGACACCTGATCGATCCCAATGATCCTGCTTGCTGTCTTGATCAGGCGCTGCAGTTTGACATGATCTTGAGCACGCATATTACCAAAGGTGCAAATCAGACCGAAAGACAGAACGCTCTGCAAAACAGCATTGTAAAACATTTGAAGAACACAACGTTCAACTCTGAAATGATTCAATTTCCTAAGAAAGAACAGCCTCTGTTGTAGTTTATTAGACTTACTTTGTGCACATACACTGAATTTTAAGTGGTCATCGATTTCAACTCCAAGGTAACTTGAGACCCGCTCAACTAATTCTTCTAAATAAATCTTGGCAGGAGGAACTGTTATCTGGCAGGAGGAACTATTATCTACTATTAACTACTTCAGGCTAACATGCCGTTATCAGGCTAAAATAATCCTGTTTATTCTCATCCAGCTAGTTTGGTTTGAAAGCAGTTTGAGGATTGATTTGTTAATCCTGGATAAAGTAAGCGGTTATGGTTATGGTTAGGACTAACATTAACTATAGATGAGTAAAGTTGCTGATGACAGTTGTCATTAGAGCTGAGAACGCCATGATTGCGGCTACATCTTCCACCTCCGACAGTTTAGACCCTTTTAAAAATGATTTGCACTTTGTCAAATCACAATTTTGATATAAAAAAAAAAAGATGAATTATTCAACCCTAGTTCTAGGGTAACCCCTTTGCTGGAAGCACTCTCTCATTTCTCTCATTTCAGAAGCTTTAAACTGTAACTGTGAATGAGCTGGTTTTTACTCTCTTTCTTTGTAATGAACTTATTTCAAATGTTTATGTTATTAGTCCAATTTGTTGTTTTTTTTATTTTATGCTGCAGAAAGATCCTATTTTCCCAAATATCATGAAAGAAAAAATAATACGGTACTTCACGGTCTCATTATGTTGTGTGCAGCTGAGTGGACAGACACACTCACATACTCTCGCTCCTCTGTGGCTTTCCACTGCACTGTCAAATGTGTATTCTTCTCTATGACTCCACGGTTTCCTTTCCTTGTGCTTTCAGCCAGAATAACTCCCACAGCCTGCTGCTGTCGCTGTGGAAAGAAGCTTGCGTAACATTACTAACTGGGTCAGTTCATCTGTCCAGTCGAGCCAAGACTCGTACAGAGCTTTTCCATCAAGCAGCACTCTGCTGACTAACCCATGTTCCTGAATTTACCCTACACTGATGTCACTGTCTGGCTTCTACAGCTGTCTTCTCTATCAGTATATGTCATGCTTTCACAACATGCCTTTATGACAATTCACAGAGCATGTTCTCAGGATTAAGACTTATATGGGTTGATGGGTTATGAGCAATGTATGACTTAGAGTCTAAGTCATACATTGCTGGTTTCCCATCTGTTAATGGTTGCTGTTTATGTCTGTGTGTGTTACCAGGTGGTGTTTGAGGTGGCTTTTAACAGTGCCAGAGGTGGGTACGTGGCCATAGATGACATCTCCTTTTCTCCTGAGTTCTGCCACACTGACACAGGTAACTTTAGGGATCTTTAAATGATCAATGGTCATTTAACTGCAAAATCATTTTTCAAATCCAGCAGTGATGCAGCGATGATCAGAAAACCCTCTTATTCTCTACAATAACATCCTAAGCCTAACCCCTGGTTTCTATGTTACTTGAAGGATACACACTATTCACATCACTGACCTCTGTTGTCAAGGCTCCGTTCACATTGGAGATGCTACGTTTTGTTTTCCAGAGCCAACTGTTGACCCCTCCATAGCCAACTGTGACTTTGAGAATGGGCTGTGTCTGTACTATCACGAGAGAACGGAGACTAAAGAGTGGAGCAGAGTTTCAGTGAAGCCTAATGCCTACAGGATAGGAGACCATACCACAGGATCAGGTGAGTCACACACTGCACCACAGACTCCAACACCTATTACATGATGATACACCAATATGTCATTTTTATGGTCTATTTGTGGGGTGAGCAGTTGTGGGACACACAATCATGGAAGAAGTGGAGGTGATATATTTGCTTTGATGGCACATGCCGGGTGGCCCAAAGCAACATCCAACATCCAGCACAACAAACCACTTTGTAGATTTGTGTCTTTGCGTCACTGTGTGCATTGTGATCCTTTATTTTTCTATAATCTTCAATCATCTTTTAAAATCTTTCTCTATGCTGTCATGACATTATGAGGACCTTAATGTAAAGCTAGATGTAGGAGTCCAGGGGCCAGATGTATAAACGATGCGTACACACAAAGATAAATGCGTACATCTTTTCCCCATCCATTAAACAAGTTCACCAAATAATCCAGGCTTATTTTGGTTAGTCTGACTCATTTTCAGTTGATTCGGTTCCATAAAGCAAATTCAACATAGTTCAAGCTCAGTTACTATGGTAACTTAAGCTGAGAAACTAACCTAGTCCGGGGCAGGCTAACTGTCAGGCTAACCGTCAGGCTCACTGTCAGGCTAAGCCCGAGTTGTTGCTTCACCAGAGTTCCTGTAACACTGACCCAACGGGAAAGCTATGATTTTACGGCTGACTTTCTGGAGTGATGCCGTATTATTTGACTTTATTAACCACTATCAGTCAAAAAAATAAAGTTTATAGATAATCAACCTAAATAAATAATAAATTAAATAAATTATACAATGATAAATGATAAGATATGTGCTTAATTATATGGTATGTGATATCAAACGTTTAGGCTTATGCTACATAAAATAAGTCTCAATCTAAATTACCCCAATAGAATGATAATAGCTACATAAATAAATATGGCGTCAGACAACTGCTTCTTCATGAAGTCGGGGTAGATGGATTTTCCTTGACTTCACAAGTAGGACTCTGACTTTGAGTGGCGTTCCATTGTACTTTTTCTAGTAGGAGGCTGGACATTTTTAACTTAAACTTAAGTTGTCTGTAACGCAGCATATGATAGTGGTTACTTTTGTTGGTTTTGTTGTAGTTTTCCTTGTCGGGATGTGACG
>CAKAKR010065425.1:39518-124652 GCA_916700685.1 Adelosebastes latens
AGGACAGGTGTCCTTTTTCCCTCCATCTCTGAGCATACGTGAGAATTAACATGAGGCGTCTGTGCTCTCCGAGGTCACGATAATGAACGTACACGTGAAAATACAGGTGAAAGGTCCCAGTAGGGTTGGCTGAAATTCCAATTTGTCAACTATCAGCAAATCTAGTGTTTTAGGCAGCGGTATCGTACCTGATTATATCTCTGAGTATAGTAAGGCACCGTGGTCAATGCTGGAAATCAATGAGCAGGACTGCTTCATGGCAATATTGGACTTTTATATGAGTTTGCATCAATGTGATGAAATAGCCTACCTGAGATAAGATACGATTGAACAGTATTTGTATTTGTCATGTGTCAGGCAGGATTAGTCAGAAACAGACAGTTCAGTTTCAACTTAATCTTTAATTATCATGCAGATTAAAATGTGGGTTGCAGATATATTGATAATATCACAGGTGACAAGTAACATCAATCTATTGCAAAACACACAAGAGCAATGAAAAACAAGTGGAAATGCTTTCTATGACGCCCATGTATAAAATATATTATAAACATACTTAATAATGCGTTACAATCTGTTTATTTATAAGCATTCATAATGCTTTATAACACAACATAGAGTCAAGTATCAGAATTGCTGGTCATTCACTGACATTTTGTTTTTGCAAGAATCATAGTGTATTATAAGTCCCATAGTTGTAATACATTATAATCTTTTAATAATGCATTATAGTATGATTATAAGTTACTCTAAATGGTCATTGTTTGCTTTAAGTAAAGTAAAAATGTATTTTACAACATTGTGTGTTGTTCTTGCATAGATATAATCGTATTTGTTTTCAAGTAAACACCACTTAGAGTAACTTATAATGCACCTTATAATGCATTATAACAGTGATTACAATGCATTATTAAAAAGATTATAATGGATTACAACTATGGGAATTGTAATACACTTTGATCATAGCAAAAACAAAAATGTCAGTGAATGACCAGCAATTATGAAGTATTATGATACTTGACTTTATAAGTCAATATAAAATGATTTATAATGTGTTATGATTATTGTTAGAATGCATTATGAATGAGTGTTTAAACAGATTATAACACATTATAAGTATGTTTATAATGCATTATAGACAGGGGCATCATAGCAATGTTTTAAAGAATATCATATATATATATAAATAAACATAAATAAATCAATTGCATTATTTAGTATTATCATTATACTATAATACAAAGCAGTTAGAGTTTTTCAATTTACTCTACTTTAATCTACTGTATCACTATATTAGGATATTGCAAAATAAAACACCCGATTGGACTGTTATCAGGCCATTAAATAGGCGTTATCAGTCACTATAAGCACCATAGATGTGGGTCATTAGGGGCCTACTACACCTACTACGTTGTGAAAGTGAACATGTTGAAAAACTGAATGAAACGTCACATTTTAAACACAAATAAAAGGCTTCTTTAGGTTTAGGCAACAAAACTACAATTTCTTTGGGTTTAGGCAAAAAAACAGGTTTAGACAACAAAACTACAACTTCTTTGGCTTTAGGCAAAAAAACACTTAAGATAAGTGTAGGGAAAAACATTGTGTTTTTGGTTAAAATAACTACAAACACAAAGACAACTACACATTGTTGGTTTCACACGGGATGCGAACGCTGGTCTCCTGGGTGAAAACCCGACCTCCACCCCTTACGGAGTTTCACACTGTCTATACTACATACAGCGCCTGGCTTCCGCTTCTGCTCCTGTCATAAATTACTACGGTCGCTAGAGGTCGCTGTCGTGTTCTTTTATTCATCCTTTCAGTGATCTACCATGTGAATAGACGACAAAACCTACTAGTGGGTGTAGTAGGCCACATCTATGGGGCTTATAACGACTAACGCCTATTTAATAGCCTGACAACCGTCTAATCGGCTGAATAAAATTACATGTAGCATAAAAAAGATACAGCTCTATCATTAATCTTGTGATTATGATATGATATATGATATTAGACAGATACATAATTTAGAAAAAAATCTGTTCTAAAAACTTGTTAGTATGGTTTATGGCAACTGCATTCAAATAATACAAAACAATGATTACTGTAGCCTATTTTTTTTAATTACATGACAATTTTTTTTAAAATTAATTTAGTATATTTATTTTACATAACTCGGAGTGATCAACTTCATCAGAGCATGGTCTGAGCAGACAGTCTTGCGGTGTGTTGGTGTCCAGTGTGTCTCCCTGCCTGCCTGCCTGCCTCTCATACTGTATTTGTCAGTATATTGACGTGTAGTTAGCAGATGGAGCAGGGCTGGCTGATCTCTGCCTCCAGAGGTCATTCTCACTACAGTTGCCACTTGTTGCCAAAGCAGCTCGGGGCTCCACCATTCAACACCAAACACATTTCAAGTATTTATTCATTCAGCTCAACTATATCGAGACCTATACATAATCTGGATGTTGAATGCGGAACGTCACCAGCAGGACTGAAGGAAGGAAAGGAAGACTCTTGTGATCCGGTTCATAGATATTTGTTTCTGCGCATCTTGACGGAGAAGAAGCATGGTTGATAACGCAAGTATAGCAACTAAATCTGCTTTGGTAAGCTTCCAGTGGATTATTATTATACTTAATATACTTTACAGTTAAGGTTAAAAGTCCTCTTTCTCAAATGCAACTTAACATTTTACTAATACTGTTAGAAACTTTGTATTTGGACAGTTTTACAGTGTTTTAGCCATTCAGAGCAAGTTTGTGAAGTATTTAATCCTCTTTATATTAGACTAAAAGTTAGACTCCAGGTGTGCGTAATGAGGCTAATTGTCAGTGTGTGTTTTTTAATCTTATATGATAATCATTACACGACCATCCTCTCCACACAGCACGGCTCCTTCTCGTCCTCCAGCAGCCTCTCCCTCCAGCCTCCCTCCTCCTCCGCCTCTCACGCTCCGTTCCCCGGCCACCAGTCCCACCAGCAGCAGCCCGCCTCCAGCAGCAGCAGCAGCGGCGGCGGCGGCATGAAGCTCGAGGCGGTCATGGAGAACCTGCAGCGGCAACAGGCAGCGCGTTTAGCCCTGGAGGAGAAGCTCCGGCAGGCGGAGACGGAGAAAGACCTCCGCTCCATGGTGGAGTCCCAGATACACCAACAAGCTCTGGCTTTCCGCCACTACCAGGCGGCGATGCGAGGCGCCCTGGCCGCCGGAGGAGTCACCAACAACAACAACTCGACGCTGCCGCTCATGGAGGTCCGCAGCAGAGACTCCTCCAGACCGGGCAGCGACAGTAAGGAGCGGGACATGGAGGAGGAGGAGGAGGGTGACATGGAGGAGCAGGAGATCATGGATGAAGAAGAAGAAGAAGAAGAAGAGGAGGAGGAGGGTGAAGGCGACGCCGGGTTGAACCACTACCTGCACCGGCAGCCCTCCTCGCTCCTCCAGGGAGCCTGTCTGCCTCCGAAGAGCCACCCGGTGCAGCTCATGGCCTGCAGAGTCCCGGCTGCTGCCTTCGCTCCGGCTCCGGCGCGCCGCGCGGAGTCTCCATCAGCGCACCCGCAGCCACAGCACCACGACTGGACCTACGAGGAGCAGTTCAAGCAGGTAAGAGACGCAACTGTGGAGTCACTCCAGGGTTTCTGCTTCATTCAGTGATGTGTCGACAATTACACTCTGAAGAGTATCTCTGAATAATTATGAGGGTTTTCTTCATTTAATTCGTCCTATAAAAACAAAAGTTCTGCTTTGAAAGACTTTGGGAAACTTTTACGCTTTTTGTGCCAACTTCTATTTTGCGCATTTGGACACATCATAACGCATGGCTAACATCACTTGATATTGCTATAGTATTATTATTGTTATTTCTCTTCTTGGTTTTGCTTTGGTTTTGAATGTTGAGGTTGTTTTCTCTAGTAGTGTACTTGATGGGTTTGTCTGTAAGCTCATCTACTTAAAAGTTGGTTTATAAACAGTGGATTGCATATATGAAAACAGCCTTGAAAAAAGGGAAAAAAGAAAGTTTAAAAAAAAAAGATATTGCTATAGTACGTTACTTTCTGAAGGTAAAACATGTTCAGGAAGAGTCAGTGAGCACACAACACATGTGTTTGCAGAAATGCAGAGTTTGAACTAAGCTGATGCTGCTGTAAAAAGTTGAAAATGGACTGAGCTGAGGAAACTTGGGTATAAGTTAGAATGAGACTTTCATACAAGGCATCATTTATAAAAGGGATATAAACTGTGACTAATAGCTTTATTAATCAATAATTATAATTAAGTTTATTACTAATATACTTTATAGACCAGTTATAAGATTAATAAGAAACAACTGTTAAGTTGACAGGAGTCAGCAGAGGATCTGGATCAAAGTCCATTTATTAACAAGCATTATTTGATGGGTTGCAAACATTTATAACAGTGTTATTACCAACTAGAAAGTATATTTACTCAGCTAAACCATTAATAGGAACTCCTTTCTGGTTGCCAGGTTGATAAAAATGCTTTATCCTTTCAATTTGGTAATAAAAGTTTGGTAATCCAATAGTAAATGCTTAATAAGTTATTAATAAATGGACTTTGCTTCAAACCCTTTCCCAGAAGGTAAGTGGCCATATCAGTCAAAGGTATTTTTTCCCCCCAAAAGTTGTTCCTATTAATGGCTTCAGTAAATTATTTGCTAAGCATTAATAAAGTCAATCATTATTTGCTCTATTGTTTTGTTAGCAGTTAATGACAGTAAGTTATTTGATTGATACCGTCTGTATGTTTCCAGCCTGCAGCAGGCAGATCTATACTCTCTGAGCGGTTGTGGATGCTCCATGTCATCTTTTATTTATGATGGATCATTTACAGACTTCCCTAAATGTGATGTGTACATTAGTGACTGCATTAGTGCTGCACATTAAAGCAACCCAATGCATGGAAATGCAATTTAAATAGGGGCTGAAACCAATAGCCTCAATATAGAGACAATTACGGTGTGGAGGATGCATGGTGAAATGAGCCTGTGATAGAAAGCGCTCTCTCCGTCCAATTCCTTGTTTTCTCTTCACATCTCATCAATGGCATGTTTAGAATTATTCATGTTATGTGTGTCGGCTTCATAGTCATTTGAGTGGATAGCTTGCTTGGCATTTACCATCATTGGATATGATGTAAGTGTTCCTTGCTCAAGTTATGTGAACAACAGAAAAGCTTCAGCTTCTATTATTGTCGTCGTAAAGCCTTTACATTTTGCAGAAAAACTCTATACTATTCATTCATTAAGACAAAGTTTCCTGTGGCCATGCATGCGTGCTCCATGTACCCATCAGGCTATATACGCTTCAAAAGATTCTTCAGGATGTGCAGTTATTGTGGGGGTCATTTGTATGTAGTCATTCAGTGTAATGGTCATGGGACAATAAAAGGATGCTTATGGCTGCTTGGCAGACAGAGTGGAGCCAGCATACTAAGCATGCTCAAAGCTGCAAAACAAAACCACATTTGAAGGCAGTAAATGCATCTTTGGAAATAGGAACAAGATGTGGGCTAAATATAAAAAGGCCTCAGTGCAGGCGGAGAAGTTTTAATCTGATCTGAACCAAATGGGACCAGCCGGTGTTTACGGTAGCTCCTAAATCACTTCTGTAGACCTCAGGAACAACATGGGAGGCAATACTGGCAAAAACACTATATATATACACTGTATATTCTTTAATACAATTAAAAGGTAACCACAACCCAAATATTCAGTGCAAAGAATGATGACAGGCACCTGGTTAAAAGGTATTTTATCTTGATGACCCAGCAGCAGACAATGTGCGTCAGAAATCTAAAGAGATGAGAGTGTAAAACATAAAAGAAATTCCTGGTGATGACAGAAAAAGATGCTGAGCGGAGGGAGAAGACAAAAAGACCTGAGGCAGAGAGAGAGAGAGAGAGTAGGGAGCTGTTGCGTATAGTTTTGGCAGCGGCTCAGGAAATGCAGGAAACTGGATCTGGTGGTATTCCAGCCTGGCTCACACCCAAAAAAATGCAGGGATCTCCCTGTCTGGCAGTGTGTATGTGTGTAGCTGGGAGTCGGCTCTGTGCCAAACTATTACGAAACAGAAACACAAAATCGTGTGCTGTTACACACTCGGCCATGCTTCCTCTCTTACACACACACACACACACACATTATTTACAATGGTGTTGGCATGGATTTGTGAGCCTGCAAGCATTTTGCATAAACAAACATGATATCAAACTGGAAGAGAGTCAATTGTACTGTTTCATATGAACTCACATCTCTGCTCAAAAAGCTGTATTCTTTCTTTGTCTGCAAAATATCTAATGACAGGAGTAACATGAAAGTGGATATGTGCATTATCTCACGCCCCCACCACCCCTCCCATTTACAGCCTTTGTTTGCTGTTTAAAGGCCACTATAGAATATACTTTGAACTTGCTTTTATTGTTGTCAAAGTTATGTGATCTGAAAAGCCTGCACTTCTTTACCACAGAACAATAACGGAACTCCCACAACAATCAAAGCAGACATGATGTTCACGCTGGTGGATTACTCACTGCAGTTTCAAGTCTCTGCAAGTTGATTTTCAAGTGTAACTGGAACAGAAAACACAGTCTGGAAGGAAGGGAAAAAGACAATGTTATGCTTCAAAAGATGTTCAGCAGTAATCCAGAACATGTGTTTAGTTGTAGAAAATCTTCTAAAACACGTGTTTTATCATTTGTAAAATATTGACTTGATCCACTGAAATATGAAGGGGGTTTTATTAAACTAGAATTGCAACCAGAGGGACCCTTCTAGGCGGCATCTTCTATTTTTCTTAAATAACAGAAAATGTTTAGCATCTGGATCTTCTGGTGGTTTTATAAGGACAAAAACACATACAGGACAAAACAGTGAGGCAAAGCACTGCAAATCCAAGAGTGAAAACACAAACATTGAGAGAAATGTGCTCCAAATCCCCCAAACATGCATCAAAAAAGCAACGGTAAACTAAAACTATAACTAAATTCCCTGGAGTGCGTGAATTTGGATTTTTATGCCACTCCCTTAACATAACAACATATCCATCCTTATCAGGGATAAGATGATTAAGTCCTGATCTTATTCCGTTGTTGTCCCTGTAGGGTTGTAACAGTATATACTGGTATCAAGGTATACCTCGGTAAAGTTGACAGTTATCATACCGCGTACATTTCCTTATCTACGGTATTGAAAAAACGTCCCCAGTTGATTACTTACATTAAGACAATTATTTTTTAGTATTACAAGTTTTCTGAAATTTTGTTTAAATATGCAAATGATACATTATCTTATTAAATATGTGCTAATTTGCATTAATTTCTAGAACAGAAACCTAAACATTGGATGAAGACAGGTTCAAAATTATTGTTTCCTTTTGTTGACATATTAGAGTCAAAGGTTTTTACAGAGGGGGTTTTGGATATCTCTTTTCATCACTCCAGAAATCAGAAAATAATGATCAATGATCAATGAAATCAATGAAATCAATGAAATCAATTTTCACCATGTTTTTAGGAATTAAATGTTATATATAGCAGGCTATGAACACCCCCCTCAGTAAAAACCTTCAGAATATACAACATTTTTTTTTGAGAAAACGACCTTTAAAGATATGTACTGTAAAATTTCAAACATTACAGGTGAATAGGGTAAAAACTATTTAATTAATAGATACCACCACGAAACGTCCCCAGTTGATTACTTATATCAAGACAACTATTTTTTTGTATTACAAGTTTTCTGACATTTTATTTTTAAATATGCAAATGAGGCATTATCTAATGCTAACCTTTGGTGAATTTAGGAGAAATCTACAGACACAAATAGACAAAGTAGTAAAATAAACACCTAAATGTGTATTTTGGATGTTTTCTTTCCACTAGTCTAAAAGAAGACATGTTATGGAAGCAAAATAGCTCAAAATCTCAAAATGGACCAGTGCATGAAAAAACAATGTTTTTGCCTGGGGTGTCTCGCCTTAAAACACTGACATTCAGAGCAGTTCCCTGCTTTGTGTCATTTCTCAAAACCTTCACAAGACAGACAGCAAAGCTGATTCTGAAGCATTAGACATGACATTTCCCCGAGTGAATACTGTACTGTCATGTAATGAACATGTCAGTATATGAATGGAGCCACTCCTTGTTGTGGATTGTGCCTCTTCCAGCTTGTTTTTCTAACAACTATAGAAAAGTGGCGGAGGAGGAGGAGGAGGGAGCTTCAGCTGTAGCGGTGTATGATTTCACTCCCCTCCCCCTGCCACTCAAATCATCCATACTGCAAAAATATTCATCTTCACATGTCATGTCATGTGGTTTACTAGTAAGTCATTTAAGGCACATTTACTTAAAACAATGAAATTTCTTTTTAGAATAGTGTGGTGTTCTTGAATGTACCCTGGCTTGTTTGAAAACTGACTGACTTGATTTGAATGGATTTCAAACATTCAATAATAGGACAAAATGCCAGGTTAAGGTATTTTTTGCTGTGTGGCTCATTTTGTTTTTCAATTTTAAACTGTCCTCTATGTCCCTCTGTATTCATGAGACTCAACTGTACACTGAGCTTTTGTATAAGATTATAGCCAAACACTGACGGCTGTAAGGGAATGGTACAGTGAGGGAACAAACACAGCAAGTTTCCTCCTGTTCCATTTAAAAAAATAACAATATTTTGGCTTTTATTCAGTGTTAAATGCATAAACACACAACATTAACATTTTTTGATGAGGATCCCTTAAATTTGGTCGTTAAAGAATTGTGACCCAGATATGTGCTAAGCGTAATATTTTACAGTATAAAAATGAGCTTGTGAGTGCTCTCTGGTGGACAATCTATGTCATGGAGACGGTGTTTCTAAATGACCTAGAACATATCTTTTGCACATCTGCACTGACATTTCTTGCTAATTATCAGTCGACCAAACCAGTCGCTAGAAAAACTGTTGGTATTGTACATTTCTGCAAACCGCGGATATGTTGAATGTCGACGTTTCTGAACCAAAAGTACATTTCATAAATACATTTTAAATCAGCATCGTATCACGATTGCAGAAACGCACAATGCCACGTTGTTAACATTGTGAAACGATTGGTTAGGTTTAGGCAACAAAACTACTTGGTTAAGGTTAGAAAAAACATCATGGTTTGTGTTAAAATAATAACAAAACAAGCATAACATAACTAGCATAAATAAATAACAACCGCCTTAGTGGACTTTCTTACCGTAACGTCTACGTAACAATCGTGAAGTCAATGTTTACTTTTGGAACAGCGGTCTCCTGGGTGAAAGTCCTATGTTTGTTTGACCCATCCACCAATCCTCCTACCTATGCCGTTAGTGGACTTTTTCGCTTGTTATACTCATTATTATACCACGTAACTTACTTATACTGCGTCACTTGCTCTCTCAAAAACGTCAAAATTCAATGTATCCGTCGTTTGCAGAAACGTACAATGCCAACATTTTTTTTCCTGGCGACCAGGCTGCAGTCGACATATATGTGATACTGACATATCTATACGATGAACCAAAATTGGGCGGATATATCGGCCCGGACAATTTATTGGTCAAGCTCTTGTTCCAAGAAGCTGTTGGTTTCGTTGCCTTAAATCCATAACACATAGTTTTCTTTGTGTGTGTGTCTAGTCAGCACTGGAGTCTCCAAACTATAGCAGCAATTTCATATTTTGCTTTTCATACCTCTTGACAAAATCAAAATAGAAAGTATTGAGTTCACTCAATGTTACAGAGAGGACAGTGATTTCGACCAACTGGCAGTGTGTCGAGGAAGGATCGTTGTCATATATTTGTTCCTTTATCCGACAGCTTCTGAGAATGCGGCCGATTAATCCAAGCTATCTCCAAGCAGCTGTTGGTTTCCATTCATTTTCAGTACGGCTGGAAAAATCAATTAACACACTCCGGAAACCTTCGTGATTCATCACAGAGAACATCAAGTCTGCATTAAGCCAGTTTCAAGCTGTTACTGGAGTTTCATATCATACAGAAAGGAATGGAAGCGTGTATTCCTGGAGAGTTGGACAACATTCACATTTCTACAAGAGGCATCATGGTTAACTGTGTTGCACAGTATACACTGAAATGTAGTAAGAGGGCTAAACCACTGGTGTGGTTCTTTGACTGTTTATTCAGTATTTTTCAGCCGTGTATCAAAGGGCTCGTCTTGAAAAACAATCAGCCGTCCGTACTGACCCCTCCCCCTCCACCCCTGCACCACCCACTTTAATGTGACCATAAAACCTGATCAGGGAGACCCACTTTGAAATAGACACATGCTGCATGCACTGTAACTCCTGTGTCAACATTCTGTCAGGGATGTGGAAACCCAGTCCAATCTCATGAAGCTACTGTAATAAACTATCAAATTATCCACATGGTACAATGCTAGATTTAAAAAAAACGATTTTTTTATCAGTCAGTAGAGTCAGGTGGAGTGCACGGGGGCCCCGGCCTCCCGCCAGGATCTTTGGCTCCACATATTCATTTAACAGCTGTACCTCACTTTAAAATGTGCTCCGTCACTGGAAATGCTTTAATGGCATTCCTGGATTCTTTCACTGTGTGCCATTACAGTTATACGGTGGGCTGCCACATGGGCGGGAGGGGGTGGGGGTGGTGGGGGGGCTGTAAAAGGAAAACAGAAAAAGTGATCGAGGGAAAGGAGGCTCTGAAGTGTGTGTGATTGTGTGGTCAGCCTAGTTGGCATCGCTGGGTCTCGGTAAGACCTGGACAAGTGTTCAGATTCAGTACTAGAAGAGCGGGATTAACAAGCGGGCCCCCAAAAGACCCGACTCACTGCGTGTCTATTGGTTTTTGGTAATTTTTTGTTATAATTGCAACTTCATCACAGATGTTTTCCATTTGTACCACAGTGTCAACTAAGCCAGGTCCTGATCTTGTGTGATCATGTGGGGGCCCATGTGTCAGAATCTATATTAAGACCTTTATTATCAGAATCAGATTTACTGGCCAAGTATGTGTACACGTATAAGGAATTTGACTCCGGTTTATAAGTTGCTTCTCACGCACACAGAGCAATTTACAGGAAGATAGAAATAGACATACAGCTAAAAACAAGGGCAACCAAGCTGAACAGCAAATATACTGTAGGTAAAATATAGTATGTACAGCCTATATAAAATGTATACTGTGTGCTCACATGGTTCCTGAATACAGTTGTATTTAATCAGAATGACCAAAAACTAATTTATACACAGAAAAAATGGGGCCATGTAATGTTACTGGTCTCTAATCTCTGGGTACATATTATAGTGAAACTGATGTACATGACTGATCCAAAAACAATATATTTTTTGACACCTTAGTTTGGAGAATATAAACATGTTCAAAGTTAGAAATGTTTGTTACCTGATCAAAGAATAAGTAATAAGAAGGAGAATGTAACCAAGCATCCGATGCCAACTTTCAATTTGTCAACACTTGTTAATACTCAGAAACATTGGGGTCCATAATCAAAAAGTTCTGAGTGTCGATATCCAATGCTAGTTATCTCATTTCAAGGCCTTAAAAGTATTTTTTGGCATTTTTAGACAGTAGAGAGATGACAGGAAATGACGGGAGAAAGATGCATCAAAGGTCCCCAGACTCAAAGTTGAGGTTCATAGTCGGCGTTGTATCCACTAAGCCACAGTAGTGCCCCGCATTAAATGGTTGTTAATAGGATTTCACATTTTACACTTTGAATTCTACGAATTTAGTTTTCTGAATTTCTTCCATTGTTGCAGCTTTTTTGTAAACAGTTGGAAATTAAACCAGTTATTGAGGCACCTGGCTCTGACAGATCAGTAGTTGATTTTATTGTAAAATCAGTTTCTATTATTCACTTAATAATTTTCATTATTTGTTTTATCTGACTAACAGCGAGACCAAAAGTATTGACATTTTTCCCATTCATAGTAGCATTTAAAGGGTCTTGAAACATCTTAATTCTAAGTTGATGAAACTTGCAGGAACCCCGGTATCAGTATGTCATTGATCGCTTCACTCCCCCTCCCTCCTCACACACACACACACGCACACACACACACACACATCCACCGGTTCCTTTGCAGAGCCTCGACCGTGCCTCGGATGACAGAATGTTGGAACTATCTCTGCGTGAAGGGACCTGGGAGTCAGCACGCAGTGAAAAGTGGGCTCGGCACAATGCGCCATTGAGACGTATACTTGTTTTCACTGCAAATGGCTTCTTCTCTTTTCATTAAAACAG
This sequence comes from Adelosebastes latens, assembly GCA_916700685.1. Taxonomy (NCBI): domain Eukaryota; kingdom Metazoa; phylum Chordata; class Actinopteri; order Perciformes; family Sebastidae; genus Adelosebastes; species Adelosebastes latens. The sequence goes on from CAKAKR010065425.1 coordinate 51,791, forward strand.
AGCCAGGGTTAGCTTGTTCAAACACCCTCCCCACCCTCAATGTGGGTGTTACTTTTTAATCGCAGCAGCCTGGAATTTTTGCAGCTGCTTGCAAAAGCCCCCCCTCTCTGTTTACGAGATCTGACTGTTGGGCAAACATTGCCTCACCGCTGCGTCTCTGACTGGCTTTTTCCATCCTGCCATTGTTGGGGAGGCCCTTAGAATTACCATGACGACGTGTTATCTTTTGATTGAATGCATGTGCGTATCAGTTTTTTAGATCTCTGTGCATCATGTTGTCGCTGCTAACATTGTTATAGGAGAAATGTGGTGTAACACAATATAATGGTGCAGTGCTTCACGTCGTTAGTTATGGGGCCCTGAGAGGCCCTTAAGGGGTTGAATTATTGGGTTTGGAGCAGACCCTCGATGAGGGGACGATGTCACACAAATGAAAGGCCAAGAATGAATGTGATGAAGAGCTTGTGAAGTGAAACTGAGATTAATGAGATGTGATTTAAAAAATGCAGCTGTACATATACTAAAGCGAGACAGTGATACAATGCCATGATGATTCGATAGCACTTGTAATCTGATAAAAGCAAAACTATTTGCATCATCTGTCAACACTGAACTTGTGATTTAAAAAATCCAATCCAATTGATGATTCTAAGTAACGCTGGGAAAAGACATTTTTTTCAATTGACTTGTCATATTGAAATTGGATTAAAAATAACTTGTTAATTTTGATATTTTTACTCTTGCTTGGTCTTCCATTGTACCAGCTGTCATACGGTTTGTCATTTGTCAGGCTGTTCTCATACACTGTTTGTAGCTACACCTACGAAAAGCAATGCACTATAATTTGTATGTATCCCACGAAATTCAATTCGTATGTAGTCCATGTCCGAGTCAGGACAGGTGACGTAGTATAAAGAGCGACTGTGTCCATGTAGGGAGGAGGTCGGGGTAAATTGGTATGTCTAAAAACACGTACTTTCATCCAGGTGGCCACTGTTCATGTCCCGTGTGAAACCAGAAGTCAACATTGACTTATTTGTCACGTAACTTCCATACTTAAGTAACGCCACTTCCGTAGATATTTTAACCCAAAGATAGAAGCAGTTGTCACGGCATAGAACCAATAATCTGTTGATCTTTATGAATCAAGACTCCATAGTCAAACGATGGCATGTTTAAATCGCAAAATCGAATTGTGACCTTAAAATCGAGAGTCAGATCTCATCGTGGATTTGGAGAATTGTGACACCCATAGTTGGCATCCATTTAGGGTCTTGGCTTTAGTTATGACCATGGAGCTCACTAACCCTAACACATATCAGTGGTATAGCAGGATTTTTCCACAAATCGTGAATGCTTTACATCAATCCTCCTGACCATTTTCCAAGGCATCCCATCGAGTTTTAGATTTTTGATTCATGTTTTTGACATCTTCCAGGCAGCCATTCATTTTAGTATGTTGGGAAAGTCACCTTGCAACATATGAAATACCATGCTTTAGGTTATCCACAATTAACATTTCTGTATTTGTTGCCAAAGTTATGTTAGTAGCATTGACCACATAATCCCAGATAAACTAAACAAGGGAACTAAAAAGCCTCTCAATCCTGTTTATGTTTCCTCCGCATCTGAAGAACCATAAAGACCAAACAACAGTATGAAAGGTACTACCCACAGAGCAGGGAGGTTTTTTTTTTTTTCAGGCCAGGAACTAAATTTAGACCCTGGTTCCTTTGGTCAAGGTTACTGTTTTCAAAAAAAGGCTCCTGTGTTTCTGGAAAAGTTCCACTGTAGCGCAGACTTCACTGATCAATCTACAATACATAGTAACATGATTTTGGATAGCAGTAATTGTCAGGAAATCAATCAATGTTTAATAAATACATATTTAAGTTTAGATACCAAACATTAGCTAGTTTTAGCTTATCCACAATGAGAATTAGCTCTTTTTCTTATTTTTGTATCATTGGCTGTTGCTAAGTTGGTATAGGACCAACAAACCAATACATGCTTTTCTAATTCCTATAAAACACGATTAATTGTTCTAAAACACTGCAGTCAAATGAACCCTGCAAACTCTCATTCCAGTAACCAAAGTTTCTTTAGTAGGAATAAATGACTTTATCATATTACTGATGTGTTTTTTAACTGCAGCACGTTGGTATACTGCTGTGAAACACATTAATATACATTAAGAAGATCTGTGTTATGTGTTCTCCTATAAAGACTGAATGTAAAAGCCACAACAACATGCACACAGATCAGTCCCTGCACTTCAGAGGCTACTGATAACAAACCCAGGGCAGAAAATTCACTGATTCTTCAATATACGCGACCTTCAGCCTCATTTGCATTCACTATAATGGCCATTCAGCATTTTTTTTTTTTGACCCAATGTATATGTAATCAAAAGCCCTACAGTCAATGGCTGGAGATTTGCATGTGCCACCTGGGTAGCTGCATGCTCTGCGCTAACGAGATTGAGAAATCATTGATAGTCAAACGCCAAGCTAGCAGATTAGATTGCTGCCATAAAAGTCTGTGTTTGTGTGTCAAGGTCTCTGTGGTGCACTGAGGAGGATCTGTCGGCACTGCTGAATTGATTCTTGTATGATGAGCCCTTTGAGGTGTCCACTTCTGTTTCGTCAGTGTGTCCAAAATAAGCTAATTTGAGCTAAAAATCACCCTTAAGTGGCTTCAACGTTTGCAAAAACACTGTATGGCAGTTTCATAAATAGTATGTCTGTTTGATCTAACTAGCTTTGTTGAAGCTACATAGGGAGATGTTTCACCGGCTTTTTAACTCATCGTAACCTGTCGTTGGTCTCCTAACGTTACGTTCCCATACAACTAAACTGCATTGTCATATTTTCTCCCAGATTACGGTCGCAGTTTTAAACACGTGGTTGACGATATTAGTTGAAACAAAAGAAAAAGAAAAACGCATCAAAACTACTGGTTAAGTTTAGTAAAACATCATGGTTTGGATTAAAATAAGTAAGTTTGTTACGTTGACTTTTGTTTTCACATGAACAGCCTCCTGGGTGAATGGGAACGTCATTTTTAGGAGACCGGGCTGCCATACAACGAAACCGCATTGTCAATTATGTTTTGTTAGCTTTATTTGCATTATTAGCCAAGTATATACACATACAAGGAAATTTGACTCTGGTTTTAAGTTGCTCTCAATGTTACACACAACTTACAGGAAGACAGAAATAGATAGCTGAACAAAGATAGGTCAAATAAACATAGAACTATTACTAGTATGTTAGAGCAGAGTGTGTATTTTAAACTGTAAATATATCATTTATCATTTGTCTACTATTGCTCTTGTACCCTTCATGGATTTAATAAATATTATTATAGATAATTGGGATTATAAAACTACAGTTCCCATCAAGTTGTACCAGTATGGCTCTGCGCTTAGTCTTCATAACTTCTTTATCTTTTCGCATCAAACCTTTTAGATGTAAAAAAGAAAAAAAAATCAGATTTATAACTGGGAAAGTTTTCTGAAAGCTCGTACAGAGCCAATGACAGACTTTATCTGACATGAGGCATTGATATGTTTCTTTATATTATTGTGTTTTTAGTAATCAGCGTTATTACAAATGTCTGTGTGACTTTGAATGAGTTTTTTTTTTTTTTTTTTTACTTCTGGGGCAGAACCTGGATGTTTCACTGCAGTGCTGCTTACATTGGGTGAAAGTAACCCTGCTCATGGGCCTGGGTGGCTTTCATTCTTGTTTCTTGGATTGCTCCCCCAGCCCAAACCACGATAGTTACAAGTGTTTGCCAGTCACCCTCCAGCCTCCCCTCTCTCACTCCACTCCTCCTGATTATTTTGCACGGTGCTTCTTGCATCCCGGCAACCAGAGTAGGAGAGCGTGGAGAGTATTTTAAGAGCAAAAGCTGGTTAATGAATATCTGTTTTAGTCCTGGATGGATAGGAGATGTCGGAGGTGATTTTTTGGAGGGTTCATTTGAACCCTGAGAAGGATTGAAACATGAACCGGTACAGCATGTATTTTGGAGGTGGGGGGGTAAATGCAAAAATGGCAACTAGCTGACGGACACAGAAAGAGATACACACACCAGCTCCATCTGTTGTACCTCCTGTCATAGATTAATGTGTTTGTGCAGGTGTGTGTGTGTGTGCGCATAATGCATGCCATTACATTCCTATTGAAGCCTGAGGGGCCCCTCTGTATCAGTGCTCTCCCATATACTCACATGTCAGATAACGAGGCAGACGTGTGTGTGTGCAGCTTTGCAGCCTGGTCTCAGTGTCTTTGCTGTGGCTCCAGATTGAGGGTAATCTGGACCTGTCCGGTCTGATCTGTTGAGGCCAATGGGCCACAAACATCGGGTGTGTAACATAAGTTAATTAACCTCTCTGTTAATCCCACTCACTGGGGACTTTACTTTCATAATGCCTCGCGGCACAGCTTGTCACAAGCACCTAGCCATGATGCGGTGGGTGGATAGTTGGGTAAATGTGAAAAGAATGAGGCGAACATGAGTGGAAAATTGAACATGAGGAGGTAGAGGAAGCACATTCAGATTGGGGAGTGACGGAAAGAAAGGAGAGTGAGGATTTCCAGTCACTAAAAGAAACAAGGAGCCTGAATTTGTGAATGTTTTGTTCGTCTTCTTCTTGATGTCAGTCAACATAATGGCTTCTTTTGCATGTGCTTTGCATGGAGTACTCCATAGAGATTTAGCATTCATTTTGTATTTTACTACCCTTCTATGGGCATATTTGCAGTGTGTATATATAGAGTCCCACCCCCTTTTCTTAGCAAGCCATTGGCCCACTGTCCAAGCCTCATGGGAGCTGGCTGTTGAATGAGAAGAAAAATGACAGTTCACATTTAACTGGCATTAATAGATCAGATACTCATCTATCAGAATATGGAAAGAAAAGCTCAGTGTTTTTATTAGATTTCTGGAAGACTGAACGAAGCCATGAATTAAGTCGAGTTACAGACAGGATCAGGATTTTAGAAATATTGAGGTCATGAGTCCAAGTCCCCTGAAGGCGACCCCATTCCATCCCAAACTCCTGCCCAGACAAGTACATAAAATGTTGTTATTTGGGGTTTTTCATATTTTAGTTGTTCAACTGTTTATAGTTTCTGTAATCTTTTCCATAAAATAAATCCAGTTGACAATGCCAGAAATGAAATAGTGAATCTACCAATCTGTACTAATTTAGGGCCATTGTAGGCAAAACAAAACTGAAAAAAATGATGGAGCCGTGGGAGGGAGGGTAATATAGAAGAAAAAAAATCTCAATTTTCGAGACAAAAACTTGACTATTGTCTGAGATTACAGTGGTAAATTTATGAGAAAAAAAAAATCACAAGTTTACAAGAAAAAACTTGAATGTTCTCAGATTATAAAGTCACAAATTTACAAGAAAAAAAACCTATGAAAAATAGTGTTTTTGTTGTCAAGGAACCACATTGCTCACTTTTGCAAAGTTGAATCGACATCGTCACACCACAGATGCCACCATTAAACACTGCGGTAACGTGATACGCAGAGTGCAAAATATATTATTTATATTATTTATTTATGTTCATAAAAAGAACACAGAAAGAACATGAAAGATATGAGTTTTTTTCTTGTAAATTTGCAATTTTAATGTTGGAAATTCTGAATTTTTTCTCGGAATATTACCACCTGGCTCCGAATTTTTTATTTTTTTTATTTTTAAATGTAGATGGTAAACTCCCTGTAGGTTGCTGACAAAATACAGAGGACATGACCTCAGTGTCCTCATTGATAGCTATGACTCTGGTTACAAATGCTATTGGGACAGCTGGTTTGTAGAGGTTGTAGCATCAGTTTCATAATTTCGTTACTTATTCTTTGATCAGATAGTTCCTGATTTATTTATGCCAATATAAGACACAAAGTTTAAGTGTGGTTGCTTGTGATCAGCATTTAATATTTGAAAATGAGGGGATCTCTAATGGAGGAAAAAAAAAAGATAAAAAAGTATCTTTAGGGTGAGGGGAAAGAAAGGAGAGTGAGGATTTCCAGTCTCTAAAAGTAAAATATTTTATTCGTCATCTTCTTGATGTCAGTCAACATATGTTTGGTATCCATACCAAATCTCAAATATTATATTGACGTTTGTATCCAAATATTCCAGACTGTCTTTGCTGACTGGTAGCTGTCACAGATGCTTGAAGGTAGATTCGAAATATATATATATATTTTAATATATCATTCATATATTCCAGGTAGATATGTCAAATGATCCCCCCCAATTTACGATTTTTTTTCCAGCACATTTACCTGACACCCGTCATTGTTGATTTTGCTGCTGCCTCCCCTATCAGAGAGATATAAAGATCAAGTGTTTCCTTTAAAGACGTCTCCAGTCAGACAGAGCCAGTGGGCTGGCACGGAGGAAGCTGGGAAATTCAAGTGGCCGTGGCAGTTCAGAGCCTCCGATTCAGGCAGTAACTAACTCCACCCCCATCACTAATCATTATCTCCCCCCACACACGGACCTGCTATCAAGATGCCACCACAGCCCCCCTCCCCTCCACTCATTTGGGCTGGGAGTGACAGGACAACATCAGCCTAACAATAGCTGCTGGTCATGTTTCCTGCCCTCCTCTCGCACCACTGCAGCCCGATGGAAAGACAATACCCTTTCTGGCTGATAGAGAAGTGTGAGGTGACACTCTACTGAGAGAGCTTCCCCAGTCAGTCCACTAATCAAGAGAAGCCGTAAAGTGGAGGCAGGAGCATATAGCTTCAGGTTACAGGTCACTTACAAAGGTGCAGGAGCTGTACGTCTACAGTACTGCATGAGATTTTAATGGAAATAAATTAGCATTATACTCCCATTGTACCCTACCGATTAAAGTTATTCAAGCCAGTACATAAATGCTTTTACAGCACCAGCAGCAAACAGACAGACACAGTTAGAGACTAGATTGTGAACGTAGCGGAGCATTTAGCAGCTAAAGAGACAGATGATTTCCTCAGTAGTTGGTGCAGATCAAAAATAGAGCAAAAAGAGAGTGAATATTGGATTTTATCAAGTGGACACAACTCCAAATGAATGAAAATGTTATTCTGCTGGGTGTCTAAATGGGCAAATGTTTGCAAACACATTCAACATAACTACTTTATAAACCAGTGATTTGTAATGGTAGTGTAAAGTATCTGTGAGGTTGTTCTGATGTTTTTCTCCCCCCCTATTATGCAAGATCCATTAATGCAGCTTTAAAGTTGAACTACTATGTTATTCCTATGATCCCAGCCCCCAGGAAGAGCGCTGGGCTTTGAAGCAAAATTAAATATGCGGTGGAATTTTTTATTGACAAATAACGGACATGGCAGATAAGCACGGGATTAAGATCATAGACCACCTCCGCAATTATTACAAATTACTTGAGGTCCCCAGGTAATACTAGTCCTGTGCATAGGGCTTTACTTAGCGATGACATGGCATCTTTTCTGCTGATGAAGGCCTTGGGATTTGGCTGAAAGCTCTGGATACAGCTAAGTAACTACAATTGTAGTTAACATGCAAAAAAGGGGGGCGTGTCTATTATTCCGAAACACCATGACCCGCCCTACTCTGCCTGTGATTGGCTTACCCTGATATTCTAACCCTCCTCACTTATCATGCCTAAACCTAACCAACCTAACCAACATAGGGCTGAGGGAACATGGGGCTGACCCCCCAAAAGGGAGCTAATCCACTGGTGAGGATTATTCAGGATGACTTCTTCTATGTTTTTAAGCAAAGTTAAAGAAACAGACAAAATCTCTAAAGGTCCACTGTCATCAGTTGAGATGGAGGCAGGGTTGGATGCAGGCTGTGTTCGGTGAAGCCAACTCTCTACTGGCCACTGTGTTATAGAAGCAAATTCACAGGGAAATCAGTGAGAGATCATTTGCATGATCCTTGAGACTTCCTATAGTCGCCAGGCAGTGTTAGGCAGTGTATCTGCTCAGGTGGACACTATGAGATATCTGAAGGGACAACACAGTAACTCGTGTTTGTTCGGCGTCTCAGTGGATCGAGTTGTCCTTCTGCGTCTTTGCTTCCAGTTGTTGACAAATGTTTGAAATGTACCAGAACGCCACCAGACATTAATGTAGAGGGGTTTCCCTCCCCATTAGGAGCGGCACACACACTTCTCCAGTATGCTATTGGTAATTCTTCTCCATCCATCCATTCCCTTAGTGAGAACTGTCACGCTAATGTGGCAGCTTCATTTATCAACTCCAACAACTAGCCATGACTACACATTAAGATCGTAAGCAGTGTAGATCTAACTAATAACACTAATGCAGACAGATCTGCTGTCATATGAGTGTAAAATGGCGATGGCACTCATTGAAATATATTGTCTTTCAACGTTGATATTGAACTACTTGGATACTATTTGTTTTTTCATGCACCTGGAAACTATATAAATCACTGAAATTCCTATCCATGTGTAATGATCTGTCCAGCAAGGCAACTGCTCCAGTAACTTAATCCCCTTTCCCACTGGACAAAAAAATCTGCTAACACCCACTAAAATCTGGCTTTTGTTTTCAGTGGGAAAGGTTACAATCGGCATTCATTCCCGGGACAAATGACTCTGCAGTATTGTCACGGGTATTTATCGGCTCCACCTCAGATCGGCAGTGATGGAAACATGACAGTCACAGAGTGGGCACACACATTTTTGCCCCTTTTCTGGGGCGATGCTATGAGACTCGCGTGGAAGTGCATACTGTATATAATATATAAAATCAACAGGGATTGCGACAATTATTATGATTTATAACATACAGTTAATATGCTCTCCTCAAAGCCACCAGACTCCAGTCAGAAAAGTCATTTTACCTCACTGATCATCGAAACACACTTCATTCAAACTGGACGGAAAATAAAACTCATCGAAACCGTCTTTGTTAGTCTTTCCACTGTTCCAACAATCACCAATTCTAATTTGACAGTTTGAAAAAGAGACTGAATAAGTAACAGATATAAAAAAAAAGATGTAACCACTGTAACATTTTTACTGTTTACTAACTTTCTGGCGTGTTCATGACGTTGAACGTGACACACTAGGAAACAAAAGAAACCAGAAAGGCATGCTCGTCTACTGGCAATGGGAAAGGAGTCTATTGACTGATTTTGACGTGTTTTCCCATGTTCAAAAACCTGCATATGTGCGCTAATTTTGGTGGGAAAAGTTTTCATTGTATTTTCATTGCTACTACCTGTTGCTGTATTTTGTTATCATTTACTTTAGGGGAGGTTGTGTTTAGTAGATGGATATGCTTCCATGCGTGCAGTGATGCCACTGTTGCATATATTGTGAGACATTGCATTCAAGCAGCAAAACAAGTAAAGTCCCTGTAATAAAAAACTTGACAGGACATATTATTTATATATTGACGCGCCAGAGGAAAGGAGTTTGGACGCACATTAAAATAAAAAGAGAGCTCAGGACTCAATCTGAGGACGACTGCTTTATTCCAAATAATGTGACTGGATAAACTCGGACTTGTGTAACATCTTATCTCTGTTATGTGTACAAAATACAATTAGCGTTAGTAGTATTAGTGTGAGAGAATGAGACCCAATCTGAAATCAGGTTGTCAAAAGCGTGAGAGTTGCCAACCCTGAAGTCATACAACTGGAAGTATAGTCAGTGAATCGAAGCCTGAACTGTTGGAAAGGATGCAGAGCTTTGGACATCGACGGCTCCTGGTTAAGAACTGCTGTGATAAATGAACCACGGGTGGAAATTAGACGTGATGGATGCTGAGTAATTATCCGTATGTGTTAATGGGAGCCTGTGGTCAATTATCTGCTCTGTCTGTCAAATGGAGTTTTATCTCAGTCGGGCAGGTCGGAGAGGTTGGAACATGCTCTTCACAATACAGGACTTCTTATAAGATGAGAGTTTGTAGTGAGTGCCATGAAGTTTTGCACGTTTAAACTGCTAATGACCAGCTTGGTCTCCTAACTATTACATTCCAATACAACAAAACTGCATTGTTAATTACAGGTTTCCCTGTTAAATTACAGTTAACTACTGGCAGCTGTTGTCGCCAGCATTTTACTGTTATGTCTACAATGTCACTACTGTAATTTACTTCAACAGTTTATTACTGTCGAATTTATTACAGTATTCTACAGTAGAATGTGAGGTTTACAGTGTAATACTGCAATATTTACAATGCAATACATCAGTTGGACCTGACGGTAATATAGTGTATTTCTACAGTGGTTGGGAGGGTTACTTTAAAATTGTAATCTGATACAATTACTAATTACCTGTCAAATAATGTAATAAGTCCAAGTATCACAATATAAAAGTAACGTAATCTGATTACTTTCTGTTACTTTTGGATTACCTCAATACCTAACATGCAAATAAAGACAAGAGAAAAGATAAATGCTGAAATTGTACCATTATTTTGTATGTAAAGCAGAACAGGGGAAAAACATCACAGTACAGTGCAAGTTCTGCCTTCCAGCTGTGAAAATGCTGTCATCATCCAGGGGAACGAATCATTGGCACATTATAGTTACCGGATTTAACTTAGAGCAGCAGCAGCACTACCCATATATATTAAATTAATTTAACCTACATGCAAATTTCTAGGGCTTTACTGTGTTATTGTGGTTATATAAATGTAATTTATGGTGCTGTTAGATTGCTGCTATAGCTGCTAAATTTTCACTTATGGACTGAGACAATTACAGAAACGACTGAGCGCCGTGCCGCTCGCTCTGTGTGAGAGAGAGAGAAGGGGAAGGAAAAGGTGGACTTTACAGCTAATGTTTCTGTAAATTGTTAATAATGATAATTTGAATGTCAACGTTATGAATGAAGCTTTGAACTATTTGGTACAAAACCCTACAAAAATCATAATTTTGATGAAAGTGGAAAGTATGCAAACCATCCTGCTTTGTGATAACTTGTGTTGTACTGCGATGTTGTTTGCCTTTTCTGCTTTACATTCTAAATAATGGTGAAATTTCCACCCAGTGAAAGCATTTTTTTCCCTAACGTGAGCCACACTGCCTACCTCTACCCGACGGCTCCCTCGCTGATCAGCTGCGGCTCTCGTCTGGTGTCCACACAGACAACATGGTTGCTGCTGCTGTGTGAGACTCCTGTCCTCGAGTGTTGTAATGTGTGCGCGTCTGCATAGTATGTTATTCTTTATCTTAAATTTATTTAAAAGTTGTAATCCTGCTAGTAATCCCCATTTTTACCAAATGTATCTGTAATCTGATTACATCCTTTTTTCTGTAAATGTAACAGATGGCAGTTACTTTTTTTTGTATCTTAATAACGCTGTTCCATGTAGGGCAGGTTCAAATCCAGGCCCTTCTGTGTGGAGTTTGCATGATCTCCCCGTGTTAGCGTAGGGTTCTTCGGCTCCTCCCACCGTCCAAAGGCATGCAGTTTAGGTTAATTGCAATGGTTGTCTGTCTCTATGTGTGGCCCTGTGATAGTCTGGCGACCGCCTTCACCCAATGTCAGCTGGGATCGGCTCCAGCCCCCCCGCGACCCTGAATGGGATAAGCGGTTACGGATAATGAATGAATGTTCCATGTAATCCATTACTCCCCAAGCCTGATTGTAATCTACATTCATGGTTTCTAACTGTATGTGTTACAGTACTCTACTATACTACTATAGTAGTATACTCTACTATACTCTACTGTCATATTCATATTAATAAAAAAAATAAAATAATTACAGACATATACTGTAAATAAGAGGATGAGACCAGCTTTATGGAACTGAACATAAAAGGAAGCATTGTACGACAAAGTGTAATGTATTGTAGTGTGTGTGTGTGTGTGTGTGTGGGTGTGTGTTGTTCAGTCCTTAAGAGAGAGAAAGGTCAATTATAGTCAGATATCAGTACAAATTAGATTACATTTGTTTTTGACGTATCACAAATATGTTTCATCTTAGTCTGTGGAAGTCCGCACAGGTTGGAGGTCGGGATGGATCAAACAAACACAGGACTTTCACTCAGGAGACCGCTGTTTGTGTCCCATCTGAAACCAAGTCAACGTTGACTTATTTCAATTCATGTCTGTAACTTAAATAACATAACATTCTTATTTTAAGACACACCATGATGTTTTACTAAACCTAACCAAGTAGTTTTGTAGCATTTTTGTTTTGTTTTGTTTTTAATTTACAATGTTAACCACACATTTAAAACCGCGACTGTAATCCAGGAGAAAATATGTTTCTTCAAAACGTAATTGAGAATGCAGTTTGGCTGTATGGGAACATCATTTTGTAGGACACAGTGTTGTTGTATTGACACATAAGACCACATTTCATTCAGTTTCGTGTTGACGAGAGACTGAGACATTTCCTGTTCGCGCTATTGTCAACTGTCACAATATCTAATGAATGTGTAACCTGACCTTCATACAACCATGGGCTCAAAGACAGTGTTGGCGTTGGGAAAGCAGGGCTGCAGTGTCTTTGCTGGTGCAGGTGATGAAAGCAACATTACTCCACAGCGACCTTCACCTGTAGAAACTATTATTTGATTGTGTTCATCAAACCATTGCTCTTGCTGTTTTTTGTCCAAACAACAGCACTCCCATTTGGTTCGCTATAATGGCTTCATGCCATAATGGCATCCTAGAGACTCGACTTACTAAGAGAATTCATTCCTTCAGAAACATTTGATTAAAAGCTCTTTTGCTCCTGACAACATTTTTTTTTTTTATAAACTGGACATGACAAAGTCCTTTTCTCCTTCAACTTAAATAATAACAGCAGTGGAAGTTCTTTTCTCTGTTATTTTAGTTGGATGTGTTAGTGGCGATTCAGACCAAAAACAGCCACGGAATGTGTGCTTGCACATATTTTATACAGTGCTGAGTGACATTGCATTGTTTTGTCAGAGTCCCTTGTGTTGGCACCATAGACTGTATATAAGAAGTGGATTTAGTCACCATTACGCCACCCATTGGTTTGCTGACTATGATTTGTAGCCTTGACTTCGGCATTTTGGCCGCCACCATCTTGTTTTTTTGCAACCAGAAGTGACACGAGAGGGTGGAGCTAAGTACAACTGAACGCTGAATAAGACATTTTTAAGGCAACCAAAATGTTACGCTTTACTTTCATGAACTGAAAACACACTGTGCAAGGGTTAAAGAAGTGAGATGTAGGGTTGTTTTCTCATAGACTTCTATACAATCGGACTTCTTTTTGCGACCGGATGAGTCGTCCACTGATGGCCATTAGAAAGAATGAAAGTTCAAGGCACTTCCACATTGGCATCACTTTTTTAGAACCGGAGGGTGCCGCCTGGTTGGCACCTCCAAGGACTGACTCAATTCGGCCTGAATGCAGACCAAAAACAGCTACAGGTATCGGTGAAACAATGAAATCCAATCCAGTAGAGCTGAAACGATTAGTCGATTCAGTGATTAGTCGATGGGCATACGATATGGGGTATATATGGATACGAACCACCCAGATTTATCTTTCAGAAGCAATTCAAATGTAATGACAACAAACGAGAGGCAAACTGGGGGTGACAGCCCTATGCAATGCCATGTGCCGAAGATGAGATTATACATCGCTTCCTGTGTGTCCTTTTGTTTATGGAGAGGTCCCAGAGGAATTCCACAGCTTATTGGCAGATGGAAATAGCTTGCATGGTTCTTTGTCCAGGCTTGCTACAAACACCTTGATACACACACACTTAGTGGCTGGAAAGACAGGAATGAAAGGTGGACAATGGCGTGGAAGAAAGAAAAAGTGACTGCACGGACACTGGGTGATGAATACCATAAAAAAGACATTTCCCATGTCATTTTAATTGTGACAAAGAGAAATCCAGCCAGAAGCGTGTTCTTTGTTCACAGGGTCAGGGAGGCAATCAGTAAATTCAAGCTGAAGTGTAGCTGAAATCAATACAAACTAGATATAGTTCCTAATGTGCTTATGGATTCCTCAGTGCGAAAAAAGGAAGCAGTTGTACTTCCTGTCTTTGTTACCTTCTGTTGAGATTGCTTGAGAAAACACGTTGTACAAACAAGAGGAAGGCTAGCAGCGCCGCAAGAGGTGCTTTAATTTATGGTGAGCCTGGCAGGGGGGTGGGGGGGCCATTGGGAAATAAATGGGTCACTTTGATTCACCCACAAATAGGACGCTGAGGATCCTTATTAATAATGTCTGAAGTAAATCCAGGTTTATTTGACACAAGCAGCTATTATTCACGACACTTCTAAATTACAGCCAGCACACATGACATTATCCTATTTTCTCCAGGATGAGACCTAATGATGTTAAAAAGAAGTCTTAATGGATTTGTTTGCCCTACCAATTTTATCTCCAGTACCCATCCAGTTTCCTGACAAATGTCTCAGCATAGTAAGAAATGGACATGGAAAAGATTATTCAGTGCTGCTCACATGGGAATGAAAAATCAATATTGACCTTGTTGGAAAAAAGCCAAGGGAGACCTATATAATTTGTGAGGGAGTCAGCAGTAGGAAAAAAAGTGCTCTTGTTTTGTTGGAGTCAAGCAGGCCCCATATGATTGTGTGAGGAAGGATGTTAGGCCTTCTTCAGGGAGCCATCTCTAACAAATACTCAGTAATAACACAAGAAGAATCAGGTGAAGCTGTATAGCAGGCTTTACCGTTAACTACTACTATCTCCCCGTCTGTTGTAAGTCACATTGTGATATTGATTTCAATTCTTTTGATGAAGCAGAAATAACTATCCATCACAAGCAGCCAGTGTCTGTCTGAGCAAGTCATTTCCTTTATTATTTAGTCCTAAAATCTCCTTTTCTTAAAGGCAGAGAAATAATCAATACTTTTGATAAATGTGTTAATTTATGATTGATCAAAGTAAACATCCACACTAAACGTGAAGTTGTGCTACGACAAAACACATTTGTCGTGTTGATTCTCCTGAAATGTTGTTGAGAGACCAATGAAATCCGTTTCTCCACCAGACTACAACAGTCAGTGTCATCAGCTCAGGCTGAGGTTACCATAACAACAAAAGCTGTCAGATGAAGCGGAATGACAGGAAAATAAATTCTTGTTTGTTTGTTTTTTACTCGTACACAGCAAAGCTTTAAAAACAAGTAAAAAAATTATGATCCCACCTCAAATGCCATTTTTTTCTTTTGTTTAAGAAGCATGAAAAAAAAACATCATTGCTGCTTGAGCTTGTAAACTCCACTGCTGACTAGTGAATATAACACAAAGAAGTGTATTGTTTTGTGTTTAAAAATGTACGCAATGTTTGTCATTTACTCGTCAAAGGTTAAATAAGCAATCTGAAATCTGAAGAGATCTGCAGGTTACATTGTAACCATTGTTCTTTGAGTGAAGAGACTGTCTCTCCACCCAGCTACATATCCCATATTCTATGTATGAGGGGAATGTCCCCACCTGACATGATGTGGATAATTATTTAAGACACACCAATAGTACTGGCACGCACGGGTATACTGTATAAGGCACAGTTGTGCGTAATCACTATAATCATTCTGAGCGACCTCATGGTGGTACAATGTACAGTTCTCTATCATATTGACACTGTCTCTCCGCCCAGCTATATATTCTCTATATATCGCGACCCAATTCCTGCACTAGACACTAGTTGGCGACATGTCACCGGAACCAGCCTGCTCCCCTTGGAGAGTTGCTTGGCCGTACCCATCAGCGCAGGTTCCAGCCGCAATCTGGAGGTTGACCCGCCCCCCCTGGAGGCAGGAGGCACCTCTGTAACGGGCGCATGTAAAGAAGGGCCAATGGAATCATTTGGACCATTGCCGCCATAAGCCCCAAGAGCCACAGGCACAGTCTCCAGGTGACCCTTGCCCCGATGCAAAAATGTGCCAGGCATTAAGACAATTATTTTTTGTATTACAAGTTTTCTGAAATGTTATGTTTAAATTTGCAAATTATGCATTATATTATTAAATATGTGCTAATTTGTAGACATTTTTGGGACAAAAATCTGAACATTGGGTAAATCCAGGTTCAACATTCTTGTTTAATTTTTGTTGTTTAATTTTGGATATCTCTTTGTATCACTCCATAAAACAGAAAATACTTTAAACTGCCGTAAAAAAAAAAAGAAAAAAGATTTTCACCATGTTTTTAGGAATAACATGTATAGATTAGTTTATGAGTAATATATGAACAAACCCCCAATGAAACTGGAAAGTTTGGTGTATGGAAGTGCTTTTGAAGTGGAGATTTCTGGCTCAGAGTCAGAGAAAAAACTTGAGAAAAGACATAATCTCCAAATTGACTGGTATTTTTGCCTGTAGTGTCTTGCCTCCAGTATGGAAAGTTTGTCACATAATAACAAATTAAACAGTTAACCAACAAAATAATTGATATAAATTGATAATGAAAAAAATGATTGAGATTATTTTCCCTTTATTTTGTTATTTATTATTATTATTATTATTATTAGTAGTAATAGTATATTATCGATACTAGTGCAAAGATCTGCCTCATCGTGTCTTCTAACAAGATACTCATTTAGAGACTTCTTGAACCAAAAGAAGCTGCACTGGAATCATCTCAGCCCATGATGCAGATTCCTTTTCGTTTAAAGTGAAATAATTCCAAGTGACTTTGTGAGATGAGCATTTTGACAGTATGAGTTTGTTTGGTGAAGGAAGATATGACCTTTATTTGAGAGTGATAATAACAGAAGGGATCAAGTGTCAGTGTGAGCACAGTAGGTGTGTGCAGTGAGTCATACAAACTCTCTGTAACTTTAAGAATGTGGCCCTGCCATGTAATGTGAGCCTGTTTAATCGGCATGTACTCCTGTGAAATCTAGCATAAGCTTGCTGACACTTTGTTTCTGTTTGGCATAAGCTCTATTTGACGGCCTCTGACCTACTTGTGAGCCGCTGGCCATCAGAATGCTGCTTAGCGCTCCTACATACCTAAATTGGTCAGAGATCACTGAGGGGATCAACATCAGATTAAAACAACAGATTAGCGATTGAGCACATAAGGCTGCAGCCATTTATGTAAAGGGTGTGGTTGGACATGGACCGCTTGCTTCTCGACATTTCTAAATTAAACAAAAACATCTTCTCCGGAGCTGCAGAAGGGTTTATCTCCAGTCTTAATCATGAAAACGTATAGTTTAGTTGAAGTAGTATGTATGATGCTTAGACCTTGTCGTTCATATGGTTATTATCACCTCATGGCAGCTTATCAGCTTACCACAGCCCCACAAGGCTCGGTACTCCATGTGGTCAACTTCTTCATGCGCTGAAATTCTAATGTTTATACTTATATATATACATGCCTTTATATTTATAGGATAAGTTCACAAGAGCACAAGGTCTTCAAATGTTTTCTTTTGTCCGACGAACAGTTTGACAGTCGATAAAGGATTTATCAGAATTGTTGTTGATTATTTCTCTTTTGATCAACTAATCGATTAACGGATGAAATCATTAAATGCTAATCGTTTGAGCACTAATCTTTATTGTGTCCCTTTCTATATTAATTGTACAAAATATACTCTACACGTAATTTTGACAGTGCACTAGTGCAGCATATCCTCATACAACTGTTCGTGTGATATTTTCCGAAAAGTAAAACAACAGGAAACAACTTGGTTAAGTTTAGGCAACAAAACTACTTGGTTAGGTTTAAGAAAAGGTCGTGGTTTGGGTCAAACATAACTAGTTTGAAATACTTGGTTAAGTTTAGGCAACAAAACTACTTGGTTAGGTTTAGGAAAAGACCATAGGTTGGGTTAAAATATCTATGTAAGTGCCGTTACTTAATTACAAAAGTTACGTAACAAATAAGTCAACGTTTGGGTTAAAATAACTATGTTTTAAATTTTTGGTTAAGTTTAGGCAACAAAACTACTTGGTCAGGTTTAGGAAAAGACCATAGGTTGGGTTAAAATAACTATGGAAGTGGTGTTACTTAAGTACAGGAGTTACGTCACAAATTAATCAACGCTGACTTCTGGTTTCACACAGGACACGAACAGTGGCCTCCTGGTTGAATGTCGAGTGTCTTTAGACCCACCCCGACCTCCTCCCTACACAGACTTTGACGCTCTTTATAGTTCCTGGTTCACAATTACATGGATTACATACAATTTGATTTTGGGGGATGTAAACGAATTACAGTGCATTACATTTCATTGGTAAAGCTACAAACAGTGTATAAGAATAGCCTGACTGGTGGATCTCTATTTGACAAATCAATGGATTTGTCCAATTTGACCAACAGGAAATGAGACATCTAAGATGTTAATCAAATATTGCTTATGCTACTGCTAATGAAAATTTCTGGAGAGGACTGTGAGCTGGTTCTCATTACAGGGAACATAGAATATTAAATGTTCAATTGGAACACTTCCAATCAGTTGAATGATAACAATGAATTGCTACCCCAAGAGTCAGCACACAGAAAGGTCACCATACATTTTACAATAATAAATGAAAAAGTAGAAAATGCTACATTTTTTAAAAGAAATTTTGCAGTTAAAACATTTTAAATAGTTTAAACACTTTAAGTGTAAGCTCTGAATAAAACTGAAGTGTCATTTAACTGTAAGTGCTGAGGGAAGTTGAAGTGAAAGTGCTGGAAAAGTTTGAGAATTCATTTGAAATTCAAGCACTGAAGGAGTTGAAATCTTCGACTTTTAACTGATAAACTGAGCTGAATGTGTCAATTTATGAGAGAATACATTTTTTCAATAATATATAATAATCAATAAATACTTACTTGGGTTTTGGAAATCAATGACTCCTCATGAGCCCAACTAACCAAACTCAAATAACATTGTATTTTGTATTAACGAATTATGAGGAAATAAGAACAAAATGATTGGGAAATGACGTACCTGTAAATTAGAATGCTAATCTCCGTCGCACCAAAGTCCACTATTATTTCACCGTTTTTCTACCTTCTCTATTTGCACTGTGGGACAGTAATTAGTCTGCATGCTTGCATTTATAAGCATACTTAATTTTATTGTATAACACACTCAATATGGTTTTATAGAGCATGCAACTGGTGCACAAGATGGAAATAGTGTTCATTTCTGGTGGACTGATCCATGTTGCTGCCATGCATTATGATCACGTGACAACTCAAATCAGATTTCCATCAGAACTCCTGATTCAAATCCTGTCTATTGATTGGCAGGAAGAAGAAATTTATTTCAATACATGACTGTCACGGTCTCGTCCAGAACGTCGTGTCTTCATTTCCCTTTACTGAGCCGTGCAGCAGCTCTTCTGCTGGTGAGATTTTAATTGGATTACCATAACCTAATTCATCTAATAGATGGATGCAAATCAGACCATAAATCAAGTGAGACAAAACAAGAGCTACATGGCAGGAAATCGCTGCGTGAGCCATTATTTTTGAACAACTTTCCCTGCATTACAAAAAAAAAAAAAAAAAGACATTGGTACACAGCATGCTGTGGCAGGCGGGGTATTGATGAAAACAGCCTGGCTTTACATAGTTCATAGAAGACCCGAGTACAGAATTCAAGGAAGCGTGGAACACTAAGTATGAGAGGGAAGGTAAGTGGATGTGAATAAGCAGGGTGGGGGATGGGGTGAGCCGACTAGGGGAGGAAGGGGGGAGGAAGGGGGGAATGGTGAATTTATGGCTCAAAGTGCCACATCATCACACAGAGCTGGTATTTCCTGCCAGGACTCCAGGCAGCTCAGGGCAGCGTTGTGTAAGCAGATGTCCAAGATACTACGAATTATATCACACAGACACACAAACACACACATGATTTTTAGCCCTTTTTCCAGCTGAAGTCAGACAGAACCTTGATATATGAAAATATATGTCATGTTTTTTGAATGTGGTTGAGAAACCATTTGTTTCTTCCACCCCAATACAATGGAAGCTCATGGTATTTAGCTCATGGTATACTCTCCGAATTGAAAAATGACCTCTGTGGACATGAAGGTCTGCCCTCCTGCAGCTGGAGACACACCAGCAGCTGCTGATTTATCTCCTTTCTTCTGTTCCATTCTCACACAGTTTATCAGGACTTTTCCATGTGACATTTGTTTTTACTCTGTAAGGACTGCAACTTGAAATGTAGCAAAGTACAATACTTGAGATAAAAAAATATACTTAAATATTACAGCCGCAAGCGTCAATTCTGAGTTCACCAGAAGGAAGAAGCTCAATTTCCAAAATCAAAGCCGCCAGCGGCATTGAACGAGTTTCGGGTTACACAAAGCTGAGCGATGTCTCTTCAGCTGGTTTAATCCTGGTTAAAGGAGTCCACACTTGTTTCATCATCACAATGGATACAGCAATTCAATAATTACACACTAAAAGTCCCGCTATGTTCCCCACCTTTATACGATTTTAACGAAACTTGGTGTGTACGTTCAGGTCTTGGTGCAGGATGTCTACATCGAGTTTAATCAGGATTGCTCAAAGACAACTTGAGTTTCGTCTTATTTCCTGCTAAGCCCCGCCTGAAGTTATCTAACCAAAATTTATGATGATTGGACAAATCGTTAATGAGTTAGTTTTTGGTATTGAGGTACATGTTTTGGGTTTTTGTGGTGCCCCCTATGAGTTGACCTCAAGATGCTTTGGGAGACCTATTCCTCAAGAAGGCCCGAAGTTCCAAAAGTACCAAAATATATGATGATTGGACAAATTTTAATGAGTTATGGCCAATTTCCTGTTAAGCCCTGCACTTTACAAAGTTTTTTGATTGATAGCAGCGGTGTTTTTTGACCGATTTTGCTCATTTATAATAGAAATGTGTATCTGAGGCCCATGAGGTTATTTATCAAATCTGGTGTTGATAGAGTCAAAATGGATGAAGTTTTATTTATATTACTCTTTTCTCATAATGCAAATTAGTAAAAAAAAAAAATCCATCATGACGGATTTCTATGGTCCAGGAGGCTTTTGTTGTAGAGCAGGGGTGTGAGGGGTGTGGTCTTTCCAAAATCGCGTTTTTGGAAGTTAATTACAGCGCCACCATGTGGTCGATTGAGGTCATATTTCTTAAGAAGCATTTGCACATCATTTCCAGTTATTTGGCCAAGTTTCATGTTTCTAGCTCATTCCAGCTCACAGCAATTTGAGCCGCGGCATAAGACTTTTCAATAATAATAATAAATCGGTACAACACCTTTGGGGTTGGAACCCTAACGAGTAAAATTACTGATTTTAAGTACAAGCACACAAAAATATGAGTTTCTTACAGTAACGAAAGTAAAGGCAATTTGTTACTTCCACCCATGAACAGGAAACAATTTGTATACAATTACTGCTTTGGAATGCTACTGCAAAATTAGAGAAAGAAAAATCCCAACGGTTATATATATAATGTTTTGTGATTCTGTATAGATCTCAAGAACACTATAGATTTTTAATTAATAGTTCACATGCAAAGATTTTTTAATGTATCACCTTGCTTACAGTATAGCAAAATATCACAGCATATTGACCTCTAGTCCTATAGTAACCTCTGTATCATGATACGTATCGTATCGCCAGATTATTGCCAATACACAGCCCTAGAAATAAATGGAAACCATTGGCTGCCTGAAAGGAAGGAGACTACATTCAAAAATGTAGTAAACAATACGACATGCTTTGTTTAAAATAATAAAATTACTTATTAATGCCAGCTTGCAAGCTAATTGCTTCAATTCTAAGTGTGGTGTCGACATTGTTCCCCCACAATGCAACACACTACAGAAATGGAGTGGCTACTTACTGTAAAGTGGTGCGTTGATTCAGATGACAGCTCAGTTAACATAGAAAGGAAAAAAAAAAAGATCTGCTGGGCTCCTATTAACCCCTCATTCATTCCCTGCAGTGTGGACAGTTTTCATACACAGATTCATTTAGCTATATGCAACATGTAGGCAGTGAGTGAGTCATGAAGGTCTTGAAACTAGATTTCGACAAAGGCTTACAGTTGAAGGTTCACCGTGATTTAGAAAATAGTAATTCCCAGGAATATTTCACTTTGATTTTAAACACAGAACTGCAGATAATTAATCATAACATTGTGTTTATTCTGACTTTCTGATGTTCTTTCATATTTGTTCAAAGGTTAAAGAACACCAATTTTCCTTAAAAGACAAAAGTTTATATTCAGTATTACTCAAAGTGAATTCTTCTTAAAAGTTTGATTTTTTTCTTCCATTTTTTTCTCTTCCTCTTCTTTGCCTTTATTGGTGCATTGCTGCATTTCTTGGAGCATTACGGCAACAGTCTGTAGATCAGTGGAATCGTGTTAAACCAAAGGCGTGCCGGATCCAGTTACATTTCTGTGATAAGATCAGACTTAAGTATTTAGTTGTACAGGAGAACACACACGTATATGCTAAAAATAAAATAAAAAAAAGTTCTCACAGGTAGTTTTCCTGAGAAAAGGGAAGAATTCCTGTGAAATTCCTGGTGTGAAACCCTGACAGGGCCCCTCTTCAAGAGAGGGCCTCATGAAGCAGGGTCCATTTCTTTATCATTTCAGTTGATATTGTACTTTAGTGATGAAGGCGACTTGTTTTGTTTCCGGTTCACAACCTCAACTATTTCTACTCTGTTTACTGGCGGATTACAGCCATACGTAGCCTATAGCACCAACCTCTGACTAAACTACGCTATAGCCAAGTTTATTTGCTCTAAAACCAGTTGATGGAAACGCACCTAATTTGCATTTCTCTTTTGAGACATTTCAAAAGTTAACTTAAAATTTGCTTGCCAGTTGAATGAAAACACGGCTACTGTTATTTGTAGTTATATACACATGACCTAGTACAGAGTGGCTCGGGGCTTAAAGCTGGTTTATTTTTGGTTTTATTGGGCAAAAATTCCATAGTGACTTCTCAGCATATTGTTATTAGTAGGCAGTTTTCTGGAAAACTAAAAAACAAATTTGCAAAAACATTTGCAGTAAAATTGCAGAATTTAAGATTACACAAACATAACAAAAAAATAAATAATATACAGTGCAGGGAGAAGCAGAAATCCCACTGGGCTTATTTGAAGCCTCCACCTAGAAACAAGATTAATACACATAAATAATATGACTACATAATAGTGACAATTAGAACAAGATATACATATAATAACAATAAATATATAAAAAAAG
Source organism: Adelosebastes latens (assembly GCA_916700685.1). Lineage (NCBI taxonomy): Eukaryota > Metazoa > Chordata > Actinopteri > Perciformes > Sebastidae > Adelosebastes > Adelosebastes latens. Next base: position 74,956 of record CAKAKR010065425.1, read on the forward strand.
ACAAAAAATGTGTGTGATGTGCATAAGCAAATGCGTGTGTATGCTTGCGTGTGTGCGTGCGTGCGTGCGTGCGTGCGTGCGTGTAAGTGTATGTTAATGTATGTTTGCGTTTGTGAGGGGGATATTGGTTTAAACATCTACATTGACTTCTGGGCAATAGTAATCATACATAACACTAATGAAAAAACAACAGATACATGGAAAACATGGGGTAAAGCAATTACAAAACAGCAGTTAACTGACCCTTTTAGCATCTTTTAAAACATTTCATAGATGAACAGTTTTTTGATAGATGTGGAAAGCTACTCCATAATTTGGACCTGAGAATTTGCTTTGAAATAGGTCTTGAATAGCAACTTTTCCTGCAGGATATTTTCACCATCTGAAGGGACGTGCATGCGCATCTACATTTGTAGAACAGCAAATAGGAAGGCTCTCTCTCTGAAATGACCTGTGATTGGCCAAAGTCTCCCGTCACCGGCTAGATTTTTTAAAGCCTGAAAGCAGAGCCATGAGGAGGTGCAGAAGTCTAGTTATCTCTCAGAACGCTTGAATTACAATATGCTGAAAGGTTATTATGGAATTTTTGTCCAATGATGTCAAAAATATACTGCCTATTAAATGTTGTGACACATCCAGTGTCTGCAAAGCAAACAGTCCCAACAAGGAAGATACGTTTTAGAAAAAACTTAACAACCTCAGTGCTATAAATGTTAAATGAAACGCTAGCCAGGCCTCATGAAGCTCATGGTGGAATCAGCGATGGATCAGTTCGCCTGCTACTGGGCTCAGAAAAGTGCCGGGGCTCCTGTGTGCTCACCGGGGGTGATGTTTGTTGACTGCCCTATAAAAACAAAGGTATCATGGGAATGGCAGCCATTTGGAGTTGGCTTGTCAGGCCCTATAAAAGGCCAGCACACACACAGGGAAGAGCTGTTGATTCGGCAAAGCTCCCCTTCTCTACTGCTGAGGTTAATGAGACACACACACAGACACACACACACACACACACACACACACACACACACACACACACACACACACAGCCTGAGTCCACATCCTCCTGCTGCAGGAAGGAGGAGGAGGAGGAGGAGGCTTTTCACTGTTCTTTATCTGGGAGAGAGAGGGTAAGACTTTACTTTGCCCTCAGCTAGTTGTGTGTGTTTGCCTATATTGACCAGAAGCTTTCTGTCTGTGCGTTTACGGCGTTCATCTTCTACAGTTCAAATTACAGCACACACTACTTGACGCACAGTAGGTGTGTGTACAGGTATGTCCACCTACCGACTAAGTGAAAAGTCACATGTTGCTAGTTGCAGCTGCGTCTTGACAAACGCAAATAAAGCAATCGAAAAATTGTAATTCTGCTTACCACATTTTATAATCCTAATTGAGTCTATAAAGAGTTATGTGACTGGTAATTCAATTTAAGTGTTCAGTGTTGTTCACTCAGTGGTGTTCACTTTGGATAGATGCCATTTTAACTAGGATGTACAGTACTGTAGGTAACTGACAGTTCACTCTGCCACCCAGACATTAATGTCAACCCTTTACACACCTGATTGGTAGGGGTGTAAGAAAATATCAATACACTTGAGTATCTGTGATACTGTATCGATTCTCAAAAACACTGTATCGATTTTTAATTAATAGTTTACATGCAAAGACTCATGGCAGACAGTGGTCCAGATTGCACTACTTCACTCAGATTGTATACATTTGGTGGTGTGTTCTTTATACTCACAGTTTTCCTAAAATTAGATTTAAAATTTGCAATATATCGCCTTGCTTACAGTATCGCAATAACTCACAATATGTTGAATAACCCCAGTATCATGATTCGTATCTTATCTACAGATTCTTGCCAATACACAGCCCTAATGATTGTATGTTTGTCCCCCCTACTGTGTGTGAAAATGTTGTAAAACTCAAATTAATTTAGCAATATGGCATTCACATTTTGACACAGGGTCTACAATAGAGGTAGAAATGACCTGCCTTAAGTCCCCATATCAGCAGAGCTGGTATTGTGCTTTAGTGGTGCATATTTCCAAACATGAATGTACTGGTGAATTTGGCACGGAAACCAAATAAATGTGTGGTGTGGCAGTCACTGTCCGACTATCAGGGTTATTGATAATTTGCAATTAATAACAGTACAAACCAGTTAATACACAATGAATCTGGGGCCTTATTAGTTAGTTTCTTGTAATAATGTGTTGGGCTTTTATAAATTAAATTTCTATGATGCATTATAAACATACTTATAATGTGTTATAATCTGCTTATAGCACTATAAAATTATACTTATAAGCAATCATAAATATTCATAATGCTTTATAACAATGATCATAACACATTATAAAGAATTTTATAATGATTTCTAAGGTCAAGTATCATAATACTTCATAATTGCTGGTCACTCACTGACTTTTTTTCTTTTTGAAAACATCATAATTCCCATAGTTGTAATACATTATAATCTTTTTATAATTCATTCTAATCACTGTTATAATGCATTATAAATGTGATTATAAGTTACTCCGAGTGGTCATTGTTTGCTTTGGGCATCATAGAAAGTGTTACCGTGAATTGGTGCCCTGAATTTCTTTGATTTGATTGTTTTGTTGTATTACTGCAGCAGGTGGTTTAATAAAAATGTTGGTTATCTGGTTACCCTTTGAAGTGTGAAGCTCTGTGAAGTGTTTATGGGCAGATACCCACAAAATCTATACTGAGCGCCTTCAGGCTCGCCTGAGGATGAACCGTTTCTGAATGGCGCCACTCTGACAACAAATCTCAAGGTCCCTCCCTTACTTTAATATTGTTGTGTGTAAAGTGCATTGTTTCCATAGAAATGAATGCTTCTTTGACAGCATGATTGACTTTTACACTCCTCCTTCACTCCTAGCTTAAAAGTCTGTTGGCACTGTGTCTGTTGCCTGGACGGGTTGGCCTCGGGCCTCGGGTCCTCCCTACTGTACAGCAGCTTTAGCTATTTGCAGTGGCATCTGGGTTTGAAGGCGATGAAGGAGCCCGGCGATGCCTTGGGGAGGGGAAAGCAGCAGCGTCGGTCCCCGTGGTGTGCCTTTGCATCCTCGGGCTCCTGTGTGTCTGCCAGCGTTGACGTCACAACATACTTTGTTTGACCCTTCTCACAGCACTTACACTGCTGACTTCTTTGCCAGAGCTTGCATTGGCCCGCATCCAGCTGGCTGAGTCCCACATGGATGCCTTAGATTTACACACTCCTCAACCATAGGAACGTGTGTGTGTGTGTATGCATGTTTGCATCCACACTCGTGAGGACCATTTGGAATTTTTAGACCTTCTGAGTGAGGTTAGATTTATGGCTACAATCAAATATTGGATAAGGTTAAGACCTCTTGTGTGATCCATTGAACCCTGTTTCTGATTCTTTTTTTCATTTGTTTGAATGTAGTGATTTGTAGAGGATATGACGAAAGGCTTGAGGCATCTGAATTGCTGAATTGAAATGAATTTTCTACTAGTTTACACGGATAAGAAAGCTGAGCGAACACATTTAGTTGGTATTCAGTGAAGATCATCCAAAGGCAGAGTGCCAGGTCACTGCTTCTGTAGTTACTGCACGCTGCCTTTGTGGGGCGGTATCGATGCATGAACCCTACTTGAAATCACATTTAGTGTTCACCTTTTCAAGTTAATATTATATACTTGCACATTGTCAACTGTATCAAAATATAGTACAGAGGGGGTTTCAGTTGTTATTTCAACCCTTTTTCAGAGTGAATATTCTTCTTAGGTGTATGGCCCTACCATAGACTGTAGGAGAAACAAGTGGACGTAGACACCTTGACGTCACCCATTGGTTTGTTGACCACCATTTTGAAGCCTCGAGTTTGACATTTTGGCTATCGCTAGTGCTAGCTAGCTAGCTTGTTTATCAAGGTGCATCCATAATTCCCATTAACCCATGTCATTTTAGCATGGGGGTCTATAGGGATTGACTCGCTTTTGGAGCCAGTCTCAAGTGGCCATTTGAGGAACTTCAGTTTTTGGCACCTCTGCATTGGCTTCCATTTTTCAGCACCGGGGTTTGCCGCTTGGGCCCTATACAAGCTCCACCAATCAGAGGCCCTGTCCAGGCCTGGCATTAACATGCGTCTTGGATGATCCGATCACAAGCGGACAGCTCTAAGAACGTCTGTTCACATATGGCATTAGAATGCGTCTCCACATGCGTCTTGAGTGACCACTTGTGATCGGATCTCTCTTCCCCGCTCTATATGCAAATAAACACACATGGCTAATACAGCAGACGTTGAAACGTAATATAAGAAGTGATATCCTATATATTCATGAATTTGGGTCGGGCCTACATTTTGTTAACAGAAAAATATAAGGTCCCTGGTGACCGAGTACAGAGCTTCGAGAGCAGGGGATGCTGGGAGATTGGGTGGGCAGGCGGGCAGGCAGGTGTCATCTGTGCAGAGCACCGGTACAAAAACACTGACATATCACCGACAGCAGGCAGCAATGCACTTCTTAGTCTGATATACATAGCTTATTGGCCTAATAGATGAGATATATTTTAATATGTTGCTATAGCCTATAAAGAAGACCGAAAGGGATACAGTAGTGCACAGAAGCTGTTTCCAAGGCAGACAAGCTCTCGCATCTGCCCGGAGCGCAGTGAGACCCCGTCAATCCAAGCGGGATGTCAGTTGAGTAGGCGTTCCCTCAATGTGGCCCAGGACACATTCACGTACACACTGCTAAAAGAATGCGCCCATATGCGGCCCAGACCACCTCTGAATGTGGTCTGAGCGATCGGATCTCAGTGCGTTCTCGATGCGTCAAGAGTGCATTGACACCTGTACTTAGAGCTGTCCACTTTGTCCACACCTCAGGGAAAGTAAACCACTGATCATAAAGTTTATTGCTGTGAGTGGATGGTAATAACTGAAGGTGACCCAGATCATCTGGATTCTGACAGCTGGACAGTCTTAGGACACTTTTTAGAGAAGAGTTTAGAGTGAAAGAGTGAATCAAATGATCAAACTGAAACTGGAAAGGTGGAGGGGAGGCAAAAAACAGGATTTTAAAAAAGTGAAGAAGAGGACAAGTTCATCCAGGATTAAGATGTCTCTAAAGTTTGAGTGTCGGGTTGAAGTGCTCCACCTCCACACCCAAAAGCACCCTTGCTAAACCTTCCCATGCATGGGTTGGGTCATTGGTGCTGAAAGAGCGAGGCCGACGTTATCTCCCCTCCATCTTATGATGACGATGTGAGGCGTCTTTTTCTCTCATCTTGATTGGCTCCTTCCCGTTCAGTTGAAGTGCCCTAATGTTCTTAAATGACACACAGTGGAAACATGCTGTGGCTTGTTACGGAGCAGAGAGGTGTTGGGAGCAGTGCGGGATGTATTTTTGAGTAGAGCTGTGCATCAAATCCAATTCTGCTGTTTCCCAAATGTTGGAATATGTAATACTAAAACACAATATGAACTGACACATATAGGTGGTAGTGAAAACATAGAGTCATTGTCATGTAAGGAGGAGACTGCATAGGGGATACAGATTTTAATATGATTAACTGTGCAGCCAATAGTCCATGCAATAGTTAAATTACCCTATAAATCATGTCTGAATGGAACTAGAGATATATACCCATACACATAAACTGGACAGTTTTGACTTGATAGCTGAGAGGCACAAACTGAGTAGCAGCAGCGACCCTTCATTTGTAGCCATTGCTGGTTTTGACAGCTCTCTTAGTTTTCTATTACGTATTGACTGGGATGAAAGCCACATTAGACGGGAGTGGCGGAGGCAATATAACATGCTTATCTGATGGGAAAGAGCGTTGACTAGACAGTTGGTTATTATCCTCCTGTGAGCACTGTGAGACGTCAGTGAGGGGTAACCAGGCATGCGAGGCAGGTTTGTGCCGCCAATTGAAGCAGCATTGGGTGTTGGCCTTCCGTCTGGCTGTCTAGGTGTGGTTTTTGAGGGTGGGGGTTGATGTCGTATAGACTAGTCCACATTAGTGGCAGACTCGAGATTAGCACCGACGGTTTATGGCCACACAATTACCCGTCCTCTCATTCCGATGGCCTCTGTTTGAGGCAGTCATTTGGCTGATGAAGGCAATAATACACAGAGAAACTCTTCCCATAAATCTTCAGACCATTTTATTAGCTTTCCATGTCTACTCTTTTAAAATGGCTCTCCGCTGAAATATTTTCCAAAGTCAAAGGAGATATTTTAAGCGCTCTATTTGAGACTTGACTGACGTGACTTAAAGCTAAGGATAGAATGAGGTTGGAGCTGACTTGTCTAGATTCTCGAAGGGTAGCCTCATCGATGGCTAATTACCCCCTCCTCATACGTGCCTCTGCTTGTCACATGACCAGGAGGCATGCTCAAATCTGAACAAAAGCACAAGATAAGATTCACAGTGTGCATCCACATTTGTAGTATTGTGAGAAACTAAACACACCTAGCATTCTTCAAGATCAGATCTTTTTGTTGCCTCCAGTCCATCAAATCTCAGCAATCTTTATGAACATAACATTTTATCACCATAGTAGATCATTAAAACTACAGAATCTCTCAATTCTGTTGAGCCAAAGTCAAGAAACATTAGTGAAAGTAAAACAAAGAACTAAAAAGTTAAAAGAAATGAAGTGCACACTGAACATGGCCTTGTTCCTTGTCCATTACTGGGACACACATTCCAGTGTTGACAGGGTCATATCAACTGGTTTCAATCTCCTACACAACAGCAGAAGTATTATCTGCTGCCAGGACAGTTACAGTATGTTCTGGGTATTCTTCGGCAGAATGGTACACAGTTGAAGAACGATTGAATGAATGACTCTCGTAGCCTATTGTAGCAGCATGTTTCATTTTCATTTGATTAGCTGAATGAATAAATGCCCACTGGGTGCATTCAGGTGCATTCAGGTGCACAAGAAATTTTGGGCTGTTTGTAGTGCGAATAGTATTGATCACATTTTAGCAGGCTTTGGTTACATGCAGGTAAACAGTCTGTGTGGAGAGCAAAAGAGGCAAAACGCATTGGCTGAAATGCAATCTGGGAACCCATCGGCTATCGTGTGATGATGATTTAGCTTTTAATTAGCTCGTAAACTGGCTACTTGTGAAACAATCCAGTCGTAGACGTTGTCTCTCAACTCCAACTCCAGTCTCGCGTCTCAAGTTGCTGACCTGACTGTAAACAATGACCGGTGCATGGAAGAGAAATCTTGGCCCGGATATCCGCGGGCTACACCTGAACCCCAAAAATATTGGCCGTTGCCCCCAGAGACTAAATCGTCATCAGACAGATAGCCGATGGGTTCCGAGATAGGGCTGTACATAAAAGCTCTGTAGAAATAGACATGACTTGGCCAAGATGATGATATCATGGAGGCCTTCCTGATCTCTGACTGGGACTGACTTTTTTGTTTTTTTTGTTTACAATATGCAGTATGTCTTTAAAGGGTAATATATATATATATATATAAAAAAAACAATACTTCACAGTAACAAAAAAAAAGAACTGGTGAGCCATGGATGTGGGTCTCCATTCCCACCTCCTGTTACTGTGGGGAAGTAAGAGAAGCTGTGGCTGGGTACAATAAATCCAGAGGACCATATCCTGAAAAACACATTTGCAATTCTTGATTTGCATTATAAAAGAGATTTTGGTGCATTTTTGCTTTCAAGGAAGAATATACCCCCACTATCCAAACACACACACACACACATACACATAACCCTGCCCCTACCAGTGGACACCTGGTTGGTTTCCTCCGATCTGTCATTAGGCTGAAAGATGTCCAGTCCATTAGATTACAGGGCAGCGTGGAGTGCAGAGGGTCTGTCTGATGTCCCTCCTGGGAACAAGGTAGTATATCAGTGGTAAAAAAATATGCACAACATGTATTAACTAATATATTAGCTCATATCATTACTTAAAATGTCAGTAAACTATTGTTGTGTGTATCAAAGCCTGATATATCTTCTTCCTCCGTGCCATAGAGCTCCATTGGCGTCCAAAAACGATTAAAACCACACCAATTAGCCTAGAGCTGCTCCCTCTTACTTGATTACACGATTAATTGGACGTTTTGGTCTTAGTCGACAAGACTTCTTTTGGAGATTAACCATTTTTTATGGGGTTTTTTTCATGCTGCATGACTTATTTCCAAGAAACTTATGAGCACATCTCTGAAGATTTAAGGCGGTGCTTTTGCGTGAGCAGTCTGACTTGACTATGACTTGCCCCAAACTGCATGTGATTATCATAAAGTGGGCATGTCTGTAAAGGGGAGACTCATGGGTACCCGTAGGACCCATTTTCATTCACATATCTTGAGGTCAGAGGTCAAGGGACCCCTTTGAAAATGGCCATGCCAGTTTTTCCTCACCAAAATTTAGCGTAAGTTTGGAGAGTTATTTAGCCTCCTTCGCGACAAGCTAGTATGACATAGTATGACATGACATGTCTGTATGTCTGTCATTGCAACTGTTTACCACACAATGACAGTGTAACTACACTTGACGGTGTAGACTGAGAACGTATGGTATACAAAGCACAGTGGAAACAACGTTAGCTGATTAAACCACCACAAATCAGAGCCAGTTTACAGAGTGTTTCGCTCGTAACTGTTTCAACTAACTTGATGTTCATTTGTTCCTGTGGGGCAACAGCTGATTTAATTCAGCCTCCACTTATACTGAGCTCTGCTCCAGATGGCTACCTTGGTGACCCATCCAGGCCCCGAGGCCTGCTGCTGCTGCTCCACTAAACCAATCCAAAGCACTGGACCTGCAGGCTTTTAATCACACCTGCGTCTGTGTCATTAAAACCGGAGTTAATGTTTGAATGGATGTATGTGTTGATCACAGAGGTCAACGTGGCAGGTCAGGCAGGAGATTGAGTACAGAGTGTATCCACAGGATGTGTTAATTAAAAGTAGAGGAAGTAATGTTTTATCACTGTACATTAAGCCAAGCCTTTCACAACAGTTAAACATTACACAATTAATGGCTCCATGAAGAGGCACAAAGACTTTCCCCTCTATCACTGATTTCTAATTTAGAAAGCACACACACACACACACACACGCACACGCACACACACACACACACACACACACACACACACACACACACACACTCACAGTAGTAGTTGAGGCGGTGTCTTTATTAGAGAGGGGAGAAGTTGTTCCTTATGATGCATTTATGATTTCTGAGCACTTTAAGTCTGTGTCTATGTGATTACATGGTCAGCGTTTAAAACTCCAAGACCACCAGGAAGCCAGAAGTTTTTTATTTATTTATTATTAGTATTTATTTTTATATATTATTTAATCATGAAGTCACATTGAGATCAAGATCTCATATACAAGTGAGACCTGAGCAAACATAAAAAATAAAATAAAAATAAATAATAATGTTGGTAATGACATAAAAATATAGTAATGCAATATCAAGATTTAAATATACAAACATATCGACAACAGCGTGACAAATTATTAATAAATGGTTTCTGAAATATCCTTGGCATAGGAGACGAAAAAGAAAAAGGAGATGAAAATACAAGCATATTATGTAAAACAGTCGTACCTAAAATCAATAAACTCTCTAACCAATTTTTTTGAATTGCCATATCGATATCAGTTTCAGTCTTCTCTGTAAATTATTCTAAACAAATGGGGCAAAATATCTAAAATCTGTCTTTCCAAAATTAGTATTTACTGTAAGCCAGACTTGAGAATGGGTGTTATAAATATAATATCTTAGGCACAGGAGTGACAAGAAATAAGGTGGTCATTTTTGAAGTATAGTCCTTTATGGATGAATAGATAAAAGTGCTGTCTCGAAATTGTTGCGGTGAGCCAGACCTGATCACCCAACATCAGTGTTGGACCTCACTGATGCTTTTTTTGTCTGAATGGGAGTGAATCCCTGCAGCCAGGATCCAACATCTGCTGGAAAGCCTGAAACCAGAAGAGTGGAAGCTGTTATAGCAGCACATTAATGCCCATTAATCACTTGTTCAACTACCACACATGGTGTCCGCATACATTGTATATAGAATTTAGTATATAGAATACATATAAAAAGCTTTGTTTTGTGCTCAATAACAACAATGAAATGATTATATTTTTTTCTCAGTACAAATGAACACTGACATATTTCTGAACTATTTTGGGGGTAGCTGCACTGATAGGGGGACTGCACTGAGATTGTTGCTCTCTAAATGTCCTGTCACTGTCCCAGCAACACTTCCTCTGATAGTTACACAACCATCTTGCAATCATTGCGGAATTCATTTAAAGGTTAAGCCTGGGTTTATAAAGATGTTGTTAAAGGTGACTCAGCATGATGGATCTGTGTCTGTATCCACAAGCTATAGAGCGAACAGCAGACGCCTTAGGTAGACATTTGTGACCCATTACAAAACTATTGTGTTGAGCAACATGTCACGGACGCTTTGAGAGTTTCAGGTGGTGCAACAGCAATGATAGTGACTCATTATCAAACTATAAGAGGACAAATGGTAAAGATTAGCTCAGTCAGGTGTGTGCTGCATTTCCAGGACACATATTAATAATTCTCCATCTGGTTCGTCTCACGCTCTTTGTTATTTATAGCAAACCTGTCGGTATGATTGGAACATGTAAATGTGTGTCCACAACATACAAAGCATACATTCATGTGAACAACTGGTTCCTTCAAATGTGGTTTGACACTCAGCTTTGTGCAGTTCCAGCCTGTCAGCAGTATACCCACGTTTGCTCTGCATCCAACTTATCAATTCTAGTGTAACGTGACAATAAGACGTGATCAGTGCAGGACCTCTTCATTTTGGTCTCGTTTTTGAGTAATGTGAAGTGTTACAATGCAAAAACCAACGTGATAGTCTCAAATGTATGTGATATTGATTCTGGCACCCAACAACACAGCAAGATGACATTTTTGATGTGTAACTTTAGCTCTGAGGGGATTTGCGTTTGCCTCCAGTCTTTCCTTTGATTTGCCTCCAGCTAACACTGTGATGTAATCATGACGTCAGCACTAAAAGGTTCTAATGGTTCCCAGAGCAACATAGTTTGAAGCGTAGGGCCACTGACCAAGCTGCCGTTTTTGACGAGTTGGGAGTGAGAATGTGATGCTGTGTTCATATTCAGTGAAGTCAAAGTTTTCAAAGTTGTTTTTCTTTTTTACTGTGCATGATTAAACTGCCCATAATACTGTAATAAAACTATTAAAGCATTTTTTCTTTTCCATAATTCATGTCTGCAACACAGTCTAAATCCGTCTCTTTTCTCTCTTTTTCATGCTGCGTCGTTTGTTGTGGCTGTTGGACTTTGTTCAACCTGTCAGGTGAGCAAATAACTTTCAACTTCATGTTTTCCACATGTTTTTGCTTTGATGTTGTTGACTCACACTTAAACAACAATCCTCTGTGTCTTCAGTACACATTCATTAAAATGCATTCATCCATTATATCAGATTAGATTGTATATTAGGGATGCATCGATTGCAAAATTCTGGGCCGATACCAATGTTTTAAATAATAATTTGGCCGATAGCTGATACCAATGTTTTTGTTTTTGCTGTTATTTATTCCCCTTTTGTGCCAGAGAAACAAAGAAAAAAGAAAAAAAAATAACTGAGCTGTTTTAAAGTCATTCAGCATTTCATCATACTATCTTTGAATGAGCAAAATTCAATCATATAAATTTATGAAACAACCTTTAATATAACCTTTTTCATATGAAAAATATTCTTTTTCTTAAATAACTGCTTCAAAAAAAGCCTTTTTAGCTGCCACTACCTACTCAATGAGAAAAATGTTTCAATATTTACATAGCCCAACAAAAATATATTTGTTTGTGAAACATAAATTAAATATAATTAAATGTGTATGTAAAAGTGGTTAGAAACATGCAGCGTTTTCAAACATAGACCTAACTTGGGCGGGCCGCCCAGGTATATTAATAACCGCCCAAGTGTATTTGGCTACACATTTTAGCATTTTTCATTTTGATTTTTTTATCTGTCCGAGAGAACGATGCCATCCGTGATCCATTAACTAGCAGACTTGTAGTGGCAGAACGCCACCTCTGCTGGTGCAGCCTCGGGCCTCGCTGCCTCAGCTGTCCGGGCTGAACGGACACATTGCGGAGCCGTGGGACTACGATGCGGCGGCCCGATGTGCTGCTGCACTCCGCTCACCCGAGACTGGATCCCGGTATGGGGGATGGAGGATGTGTCCACTGTAACGTACTGGGCTTTGCGTCACCCCTCGTAGAACTGACAGGCTTCTAGTGACACCAGGCGTCAAACAACAGTCGTGTAGTGTCCAGTCAGTGGCATCTTTTCTGAATCAGCAGCTGGTTACTGGTACTGTTGTTGAGACCGACCGCAATTAACCAACACAACTTTTAGCCGGCGCTAAATTGATGCAACACAACAGATAAACATCGGCTACTGCAATCGGCCGATACCGATGTTTGGCCGATAAATCGGTGCATCCCTAATAACCATCAATTCCAACATTCAGAGCTCTGTTTTTGTGAATTAGTGGTACATGGTACATGCTGCATTCAGTGGTTGAAAATAAGATATAGCCTGAGGCAGACAGAGTGTGGGTGACTATACGTTTGGTATTTTGTGGCTAGCTGGACAATCAGAGGTATAAGAGAAATATATTATCCGTGGCTATAGTACAAACTGACATCAACGACAGCCAATAAAAATCAGCTCCTGTCATTGCTTCGAAAGCAGTGCACTTCTTCTTACTGTACCACCGCACACTTGATACTTACTGACAAGAATACAGAAAAGCTGGCGTTCGTGTGCAGGAGGTTCACAGTAACGCAACACAAATAGGCCTACATGGCATCCCAAACATGGCAGCAGCCAGATTATGTTCTGCTTATCTGTCCTATAAGATGGCCAGCTTTCAGTTTCTCTTTTTACAAGTGTAATGCTGTAATGATTTGATGCACCGGCCATATGTTCAGTAACAACAACCTATCCTAAATAATATTACTCGTGTGTGAAATGTAAAACATCATATGTGAAAACATCAATAATGTTACGTAATATTTCACACTTGAGTGTATTAGTTTCATTTTTTTTAATATTTTTTTAATATTGCACAAACCCCATTATAATCTTGTTTACATGACTCCCATAATATTTACTTTTTTTTTCTATAGAGACATATATCAAATAATTAGTCATGATTCCGCTCTAGTGTTTTTTGCAATAACTTTGGGAAAAGTGTCGCAAAAAGATGATATACACAAAAGTACTGGTTGAAGATGCCGATACAGCTTCATTAGCTCTGCATGACACGGAGTCTGTGCACAAAAGCACAGAAGTCCATACATAACACGTGAAAAAATCTAGAGCATTAAAATGCACACATGCATTTGTCACATTTAAATCTACAGTATACAAAAGTGACTGACGTCTAGAACTCTGCACCTTCCCGAGATTCGTTTCACCACACGTGGAGATAACAGATCTGCAGATGGAGGGAGATTAATTGAGACATTTTTCACAACTGACCAGTCTGTAGATAACATGTTCAGGACATAAAAGATTGAGATGTCTAGCTAATCAGAGGATAATTACTTGTGCAACAGTAATATAGTCATTATAGACTATTGTCTGACCTTTAGCACTTCTTGGTCTGACTTCAAATGAGAAACAAATTGTATTTGTTCTGGTTTATTTGGCTTATAAAAAGGCTTTAAATGACAGCCGCTTTTGTTACCTGAGATATATCCTCAAGCAGATATCATCTCAGTAGTGTTTTGTCTGCTGGACTTTGTGACTGGTGCTGCTCTTTGAATCCTAATAAGTTAGAATTAACATCAGCTAAGGTTTGAATGACCGACAGTATCACATGCTTCTTGTTTAGCTTTAACTTTTTTAAGAGCCCTAACCTCTGGCAAAGAATAAATTAATGGAGCTTGAAAAAAAAAAAAAAAAAAAAAAAAGGGTCTATAAACAGAACATTAAGCAGCTGCCTGACATAGCGCGAATCAGCATTTTAATATCAGATGTCTGACAGCTGCTTGTCTGACATTGATCAACACCTCTGCTCTTGGGTAGCATTCTGACTTCCTCAACGGGTCTATTTCGGAGCGCTGGGAGGAGGATGGGCTCTGTTGTAACTCTGGGAATAGTTTCAGACATGAGACCAGTGCCTGTGTACGTCTACGGTGGCAGCGGTGACGTGAGATGGCTCACAGGAGACAGACAGGTGTTCTAGTGAGCATCGAGGAGTAAATGATTTATTCTAGTAAATTATGTAACCTTGGGAATGTCATGTCATGCCAGTGCAGTATAGTTCAGTTTGAGGACAGTGTGACATTTTGGAAAATGAGCTTGTTTGTCATCAAACCAGAGATGATGATGACAATATCTGATATCAAGTAATCAATCCCAAGAAATGTCCAATCATTTTATGGACGGTAACATGAGGTCAGGGATCGCTGTGCCAATAAAAACTGAGTTGAATGAAGGTAACTGACATTACAAAGAACGTGTATTTAATGTGGATCACTCACATCTGGTAGATTGGATCTGTGCAACCCTAATTTTCATTGTGAGCATGTTAGCATCCTGAAGTTAGGGCTGCAGCTAACAACTATTTTGATAACCGATCAATCTGTTGATTATTATTTGGATTAATCGATTAATAATTGAATAAAAAGTAATAATAAAAACATATATATATACAGTATACTGTACATATGCACTTTGAGCTACATCTCTTGGATGAAAAGTGCTCTATAAATAAACTTTATTGATATTATTATTATATCTGATCAGATATTGCTGAAGTTCCAGTTGTGAAGAAATAAAGGGTTCACTTCAGACTGTCTCTGACTGATGCACTGCTAGGCAACAGCTTGGGTCCATGTTTACTTCCTGTCAGCTGATGCCATTCACATACGCTGCAACTGAGACACATTTGGAATGTCTACGTTTACAACTGTGTGACATGGTACTCCAGTGTCTCTCTGACCTTATTTCAGCTAATTAGCGTCTCCAGCAGAGTTGTGTTTATTCCGACGGACAAACACACATATTACAGGTTCATTTAAAAAAACAACGTAATGGACAGAAATAACATCCCGTCTGTTTTCTCTCTGTTTTGTAACGGAGCAATGCAGCCAGCCCGAGCGTTGACTTTATCAAGCTTTAAAATAGCTTCATCAGGGGCCCGACATTCAAATAAAATTGTGTGTTCTTGATAGACAGTTTATGGTGAAGTGGCAGAGCTGAGGGCTGGGTGGAGCGGTGATGGAGAGGGATGAGCCACTGATTAGCCGTTGGGAGATTCAGTGAATTGAGCATGACCTCAGTGTGTCAGCAGATCGTGTAACATGGAGCAGCTTCCAGCCGGCCTGTGTTGTATTGTGTTGGACACACTGCCTGCTGCTCATTGACTGTTCATGCTGAGCCTGCAGTTACACTCTGTCTCTCAGCACCGCCTGTTTGTGGAGGGGGGGGGGCGTTTCTTTGACATTTCTGGCTTTCATTGTGATCTTCTTTATCCCAGCCACCTCAATCATTGTACTTTTTGGTCATGGTTACCAGTGTTTGTTTCCATCTAAATGCTGTACGAATTTTAAATGAATTTATAAAAAGTCAACAAAAGACAATATGAATAAGCGTGTTTCCTTCAGGTATGCTAGTTACAGGGCCTTTATTTACCTCCATTCTAGGCTCATATCAGAGATGGGACTTTATTTCACATGTCCATTATTTTATAAGTAATATTTTAGTAAGAAGCTCCCATTTTAATTATCTATTGATGCTGTTTCTACTTCCTCCATGTTTACCTGTTGTCTTTATAAATTCAGTATAATGTACATTTCCACAGCACTAATTACATCAGTACAACAACAGAGTCATGTCATACTCACCATTCTGCTCTCACTGTTTTTCACTAATTATTAGCCACAATCGTTTTCACCTTGTGAGTCTGTGTGTGTGTGTCATCATGGCAAGATGTGGTCTTGGAGCCACTTACTGTAGCAGGAACTACCACAGAATCTGTTTTCAATACTTTGCCAGGTGTTTAAATTTCTGTTGACAGAATTCGTCACCGTGATAGCGTCACACCGTAAAAGATGCAGTCAGGAAACCTTACAGGTGTGTAGTTGAGATCGAAATGAAGGCGTAGTTCGAAGATGGGTGAGAATGAAAGAGAGAGAGGGACCGTGTGTGTATCCGCACTGTTTACTAGAAAGTTTATGCGTTTTTGGGGTGACGAGACAAGATGGGTTTCCACCAGCCAGTGTATTGCAAGCCTTGTGGCCTGTAATGTTAGCAAGTGTGCGGTTGAGAGACAGCGAGTGGGAGCAAGCGTGTGTGTCACGGACCGATGGTGTGTATGAAGTTATCAGTAACGTTGTAGACGTGAACGTAACAGTTTGTGTGCAGTTTAGGCTTTCGCTGAATAAATGCTACAACTCCTCAAGACCCAAGCCAAGTTCCCGTGTCTTGCTTGTCACCTGCTGATTAATGTGAAGGGGGTTAGCTCCGAAGATAGCAACAGCAATGGCTCAGACTCACTTAAGGTGGGCTGTTAAGGTGGACCAGCTATTCTGCAACGTGGGTTGACTCCTAAATATCCTCTGTATTTATGTCAACTGTTGGGCTCAATGCAGTTACTCATATGCAACACAGAAGATAGACTGTGTGTGTCTCTGAGTGAGAGAATATAAAATAATGATGTAACTATGTAAATCAGCACTTTTTGAACATTTTCAGCACAATGATAAAACTGGTAACCATGATAATTTTGGTCACTTTAATTGTGATATGAAATGTTCATACTGTTTCAT
The DNA here is from genome assembly GCA_916700685.1 of Adelosebastes latens. Classification (NCBI taxonomy): domain Eukaryota; kingdom Metazoa; phylum Chordata; class Actinopteri; order Perciformes; family Sebastidae; genus Adelosebastes; species Adelosebastes latens. The sequence continues at coordinate 91,836 of CAKAKR010065425.1, forward strand.
CTCTAGAAGTGGGGAAGAGGCCATTGCCCCCCCAACTTTACGCCCCTGGCCCTGCACAGATGTTTCACATTTTAAGGTCTGCCAGTAGTTTCCTTTCCTGGTAGGCTTTAAATGTGAAACATCGGCAGGAAGTGTTGCATTTTATTGACAGTAGCTTAACACTGATAAAAAAAAAAAACCCTGCAAAGTAGAGGCGATTACCAGCTGTGACAGCGGCGCTGGTGTTGTTTTCACCTTGTGAGTCAGTGTGTGAGTCAGTGTGTGTGTCATCATGGCAAAATGTGATCCTGGAGACACCTGGTAGTGTCTAGAAGGGAACCAGCAAACTGGGGAAACTCTCACAAGATTGTTAAGGTTAGGCATTGACCTCGAATAGTTAAGGTTAAGATAGTTCGGGCAGCGTGTCTCGCGAGAGTTTTTGCAAGTTTTTGCAGATCCCAGATCAGATTTCGCAATTTGCGGGTTCCCGTCTAGACACGTCGAGACACCTACTGTAGCGGGAACTACCACAGAAGAGGGTTGGAATGCTTTGCCAGGTGTTTATATGTCTGTCTGTGGACCGATTTTGTCACCGAGATAGTGTCAAAACCTTACAGTCACGAAACTTTACAGATGTGATATTCTCATCTCCTGCTGTTACTTATGTGTTGTATTTCTTTTCCAGTAAATTGAATCCATCAGCCTTTTGACATTTTCTCTATCAATTCAAAAATGTCTCCACCACCTCGGCCAAGAGTAGAAACTTCTTTGCAATATTTAGGTGTTTTTGGAAGTTGTGGCATTTTCATTCAGGATTTACAAAAATTGTACAATAAAGCGTGCACATATGTTGTCGTTCCACTCAAACACTACACAGCAAGGGACGTCATTGTCCCGTCTCTATGGTTGAAGCATTTAGTCAGTGGCCCTGTGCTGCACAGGACTGACCCATTGACCCATCAGGCATTACGATGGGAATCTTAACGGAGCTGTGAATGAACAGGAAGGGGCTGAGGTGATGGTGGTGAGGGATTTGTTAACGAATGTCGCACACCTGTTTTGGGGCTTTGGCTATTAAATCTAATTTTGATGACAATGCAGGACAGGTGTTTTTCATGCGTGGATAATTAGAGCAGCAGCCTTGAGAGCTCAAGTACAAACACACAATTAGTGTGGGACAGGGTCCAGGCAGGCACAGACGAGAGGAAAGGGCTGCTGATGGATTAGAACAGGGAAACGGGCCTGTGGTGGGACTTGTCCCAGTCTATATTGGAGCAGATTTGTAACGTCAACTAATTACCAGCCGCAACCGCGATAAGTTGAGCGTCAGTGTGTATGTTAGTGGGCTGGAGGTTGGACGGTGTTTCTGCACAGCTGCTTTTCTCATCTGATAATCTCATGGACCAATAGCATATACTGTTTACTGTCTGTCTGCTTTACTGTTAAAGCTCATGGGATGATCTCCAAAAGGTCAGTTAGGTGACTGTTGTGTTAAGTGACTAAACTACTACTCACAGTGCACTCTGAACAGTAATCAGTGCATAAAAGTACTTGGAGATTACCTCACATATTATATTATAATATAAAAGTTCCTAATACTGCAAAAGTGTTGCATGAATCCCTGTTATGGTATACATTTAACAAAAGGAATTTAATTTGACTTAAATCAGGAATTCTTTAAAAATGCTCAAAAAGTATGGAGCACATTCATGCACAGAGGATAAACCCTTTTTATTTTAATGAGCCCGTGAACTTTCCTCTGGCGCCACACTCAGGACACAGTTTACATTTTTTGCCGTGCTGTGAGGCTTTACAAATAGAAAAATTATAGATATGTTGATTATTTCATCCAACACAACAACAAATGTTAATCATGAAGCAATGCAGACTCCAACAGCGCTGCTTTAAAACAGAAGATACAAATAATAGTAAAGTGCATTTCCTTCACTGAAAAAAAAGAATTGTAAACCAACGTAAAAAAATAAATAATTCAACTGGTATCACACAAATACATTTTTTGAAGTTTTTTTTCAACTTCAAAGCAATTGTATTAATCTCACTTGTTAATTTGATTTGAAGAGAGCAACTTAACACCCCATTTAGCTTCAACATGAATACAAAATTGAGCTGTGGGTCCCTATTGACCCCGCTGTTTCTCCCACTATCTGTGCATTTTGTGAGGTTGTAATTAGTTATTCATTTGTTACTCAATTATTTAGAATATAAACTGAATAATAAAGTACTTTAAAGGTCCAATATTGAACAAAGTGAGATTTCCATGTCTTTTTTACATTATAAAGCAAGTTTGGTGCTATATAAATACTGTGAAAGTATCAAAATGCTCAATCCACGGTTGTGATGTCACAACTATACAGTCACCGGTAGAACTGTGTAGTTGACACACCCAGTGAGTCCCAGCAGTGAAGACGGCGACAGCGCAGATGCAGACGACTGGAAACGCTGACCAATCAGAGCAAACTGGGCTTTTTTGGGAGGGGGGGAGGCTTAAAGAGACAGGCGCTAAAACAGAGTGTTTCTGACAGAGGGTGAATACAGGTAAATCCAGACAGATAGTATGAGAAAAATAATGTGTTTTTTTAACATTAAAGCATGTAAACGTGTTCCAGTTGAAACCCAGAATACAAATATGATCCTAGAAATAAGCATAATATATCTCCTTTTAACTATATTTAAACTCAGGGCCCCTCTGCAGCAAGGGGCCTCAAGATTATGTACTACAAAACCCTGATAATGCAAGTGTCACCTCAATGCCCCTATTGTATCAGTTCATATTGTGATAGTTGAGCATTCTGTACTACTAAACACATTTTAAGGTGGAATAACAAACCATTATTGTGGCCAACATTAGTTATTGTTACATTTGAAGGATGTATTTTTTTCCCAGAAACCAGATGCACTGTTGCATATTAATATTACAGCAACAGAATAGAGGTTCTGAGGATAAAAGGATGGGAGGGACAGTGCGGTGATTTGGTGTCTGCAGTGATTTACTGTGCCTTGTATCTGTCTTTTTGGCTGGAGGCCATGTTGGCCTTTGAAGTGGCCCAGATGAAGGAGAGCAGTGTGCTCCGAGACATGTGAAAGCTGCTTATAATAGCGGTGGTCATTGGGTTACAGCACAGAAGCAGAAGTGGACATGTCGGCTATTTTACCTCCACCTCTGCAAATGCAGGTGTTCCTCACTCACACACACACATTTTTGACTTTTTTCTAAGCATTTTGGGGATACAGCTGTCGCCATCTTTAATGTGTACAGTTACCACGGTTACCAACACATTCTCACTCCCAACTCGTCAAATACCGACACTTGATCAGTGGCCCTATGCTGCAAACTATGACGCTCTAGGTACCTGTGTAGCATCAGTTTTCAGGGGCGGTGTGTCATTTTCCACTCGTGACCTGCACAGTGTCTTTTCAAAATAAACTTCCATGTTTACAGGAAACATAGTTTCTGATTGTTACATGCATACAACATTGTTGCTTGTTACGTAAAATAAGTATCTAATACGAACGTTAAATTAAGTACGTTATATGTACGTTAAAATAAGTTTTTTACGTAACTGGGATTAGTTAAGTTATGTAACAAAACTAGGGTAAAATAAGTCAACTTTGACTTGGTTTCACACGGGACATAAACAGCGATCTCCTGGGGGAAAATCTTAGTTTGTTTGACCCGTCCATCGTCCCCTCCTTCCAACCCTTTGCAGACTTTTTTTTCACTCCACATACTACGTCACTTGCTCTGAGTTAGCTGCAAGCCTGGTGCATCCCATACCAACGCGTTCTCAACCCAACTCGTTCCCAACGATAGCTTTTTTCGGTACTTTACTCTCTCTGTATGAACAAAAATGTGATTTCAGTTGTAAAAATAAGTCTTAACTTCTCAATTTCAACATTGTTATTTATTTTGAAAAAAAAACTTTAGAACATTTTTTTTGTCTGCATTGAGTTTTGAAAAGTATAACGTTTACTACACCTGTGACCGCTTTCAGCTCGCCAGTCACTGTGACGGACACGCGTGGCTCCGCTGCTGCTCATACTCTCTCACCCAGATAAAACAAGATAAGATATTCCTTTATAAGTCCCACAGTGGGGAAATTTGCAGTGCACAGCAGCAAAGGGGATAGTGCAAAAAACAAGAAGTATCGGTAAAAACAAAAAGCAAGATACAACACAGTGCAAAAAGCAAAACAAAAGTGAAACAAAATATGAACAATTTAAATAGAAGGAAATATAAAAATAGGAACAATATAAGCAAGGGGAAATATTAAAAATAGGAACAATATATACAGTATTGACAATAAACAGACTATTAACATAATTGTACAAGTGGAAAAATTATATTGCGCAGTATGAATTGAAGTTACACCTGAGTAGTACTGATATTGCACAGTCGGTGTACAGTATAGTGCAGGTATTGTCAGTTTTTGGTGTGTATGTGGTCTACTGGGAGCAGTGCTGGTTGTGGAGTCTGACAGAAGGAAGGACCTGCGATAACGCTCCTCCACACACTTCTTGAGAAATATTGTGGTTTGTGTTCAAATAACTTCTCAGAAAGGGTATGGATGCGCTCTCAGGTACTGAAATTTGGCATTGGTTGATTTAATGTGAATCAGTACTCGGTGGTGCTGACGTAATTCGGTTGGTACCCTTAAAAGTACCAACCCTATCAGCAACACGAGCGATCAGGGCGCCTTTGCAAGCCTCTGCTGTCGTTAGGCAACAAAACTACTTGGTTAGGTTTAAGGAAAAGATCATGGTTTGGGTTTAATGTTTGTTTTACCTAACTTACGTAGGCAGTGTAGGTGGCATTAGTTAGGTACATAAGTTATGTTACACAAACAGCGGGCTCCTGGGTGAAAGTCTCGTGTTTGACTTCCCCCCTACGCAGACTGTGTCGCTTTCTATACTACGTCACCTGACTTCCTTAGAGGCAGCCCTGCACTTTCTGGCTCACAATTATGTGGGTTATATATGAATTACAGTGCATTACTTTTCGTAGATATAAGTATGAACGATGAATGAGAACATGACCATGGCCATGAACATTCCCCAAACTTAACCAAGGACATTTTTTAACTATGACTACAAAAACTTAACACAGTAGTTGCTAACCTGTAACACAATTTTTCCATAACCTTCCCAAGAACTTATTTGAAAACAAACCACCATATTTCTCATCCCTAACCAATTTGTTTTTGTGCCTAAACCCAACCAAACGTTAACCATAATCAATGTCATTTCTGTAACTGTGATTTCTAACTGTTTTGGAAGGCACTGATAAAGGGTGTTGTGTTGTTGATTAGAGGTCAGATCATAAAATACTAATATAAGTATTTTTTCGCTATTTAATTTGGAGGACCTGTTGGAAATATGCACCATGGTGATTTATTGTGTTTGCTTTATTTTTAGTGTACTGTATTTGAAATGTTCTGGCTGAGAATGCAAAGGTCCTGAGACAAAGACAGTATAGTGCAAACTGCATCAGTTACCACCAGTACTAACACCTGTCATATTGAAGGAGCCTTGAGAGTCCTCAGTGTTGAAGGCTTTTCTATATCTAACATGGATTTCCTCGGTGGAGGACAGACCTCAGGATTAACCCTCTGATGCCTCTTTCTCCAAGTGATTGATGACAGGCAATAAGGTGGAGAGATCATGGGAATCCTTTGGGCCAGTTTATTTCATTGTACTAAACCCGCTGCTTTGTCATTTATTTCATTTCGATCCCCAATTTACTGGGATCTTGTGGCCTATAGCCTGTACAGGAAGTGGTGAAGGTAGTATTGTCTGACTTGGCATACATGTGTGCAAGGGGACACACAGTAATAGCATCTGGGACATTTTTCCAGCCTCGTTTGGGACCGTCTCCTTCACTGCTTGGGCAGCAGTCTCAGATGCTTTCCATTGAAAGGTTCGGGGTTTAGGTTTCCAAGTCCTCATCGTTGAAATCCTATTACAAAATCCAAAACATATTGTTGGAAAATACTTCCAATAAAGCAAGCCCAGTAATCCTAGAAATTACATTAATATTGGATGATTTACGTGTTATCGGTCATGTCTTTATTTTCAGTTTTAGAAAAGTAAAAGCTTCAACGGGGAGTACTTAGTGGTTGGTTTAGCACATTTACAGCAGTATCACTCACCATCCACTCACTAACTTGTCCAACATTTCCAAATCAGCCACTGCATGCTCTCGTTTTTTAAGTTGCAGATTCATTTCAGCTTATGTTTGTCCTCATTCAGTTTTTGTGGTTAATGAACTGTCACATCTTGCTTGTTTCTTTCTTGAGATTTGTAGCGTCTCTGTAGTGTCTCCTCCCTTTTGTTTACTGCACTGTAGCAGCTAATAGCAAGTTTGTGTTTGTGTGTGTGTGTGTGTGTGTGTGTGTGCATGTGTCCTGTAGTGGCTCGTGGTAAAATAACACTTACGGCTGCCAATATATGGTCAGCCTGTTGCCACTTAATCCTGTAGAGGCACAGAATGCCTCTTCATATTAGCTTCCACATCTTCTGTTATTTCTGTGTGTGTGTGTGTGTGTGTGTGTGTCTGTATATTTGTACAGCTATCTTTGTGAGGACCAATTTGAGTTTTAGACCTTCTTTGGAAAGTGAGGACATTTTAGCTGGTCCTCACTGTGTGTGTGTGTGAGACAGAGAGAAAGGAAAGCACGAGCAGAGTGCTGTTACTGGTGGCACTTTGCCAACTGGAAGGTTGCCAGCATGACGAGGCAGCAGCATTGTTCTCTGATTAACTCTTAGACACATGCACACACACTCAACATACAATCACATACACACTTACATATTTTCACATTTACAGACGCTCACAGGGATTCGAAATTTAAAAAAATAATCATTCTCATCAAGCGTCTCATAGCTATTCTGCATGAGATGGACCTGACTTAGGTCAAACACACTGTATGATATTATATCTGATTTCATGTCGTTATTTAAAAAATAGTAAGTCAGAATTGATATATGTTATGCTATGAAGCTCAATAATATGACTTAAATCAAAATGATTGCTTTCTATGTATCATGATGTTATTTGTTGCTGCTTTTCAGTAATATCTAACTATAAAGCAAGGAATCTCCATCTTTCTGTCCCTCTGTGTGTTATTCACATTACCTCGGGAACCGCTCATCCGATTTACTTCACAATTGGCGGGTGAATTTCTGGAGACCCCATGGAGTGTAGTGTCGAATGTGATGCAATTTGGCCAGATGGTGGCGCTACAACAATGAACTTTACGTTTTGGCCTGTAACTTTTGAACCATAAGTCTCAGAAACAAAATTCCTCTTTCGCTGGATTCTGTGGACCTATCCATAAAAGTCATGCCCATTTGCGTCAAGAGTGATTTTCCGCCGTTTGGAATATTTTCCAAATCAGATTTTTTTGCTACTCCTCCTACAATTTTATCTAAATCATCACCCATTTGTTCCATACAGCTTTGCTATAGCTGGCCCTCAAAGTTATAGCCCAATGCTGTGGACAGGGTTTATATTACAAAACAAAATACCATATCTCCTGAACACATTGTGCTATTGCAACCACATTTGGTGGACATGTGTATATATGGTGTCTGAGCAACCACAGAAAATGTGGTGCCATTTGGGCAATAGGTGGCGCTGCAGCGGCATCATCTAACTATAAAGGAAGTTTTCTCTGTCTGTCCGAATGATGGATTATCGTGGCAAAAGTGCAAATGCTCACTAACATGGATATAAACAAATTTGTGTACAAAATTTGAGAGAAATAAGTCTTTTGTGGGCATAAAAAAGTCTTAGATATTTTATTTCAAAGAATAGACAACATCTGATAAGGAGTTCAGTATCAGTGTTGAACAATGTTGTTGACCGTTTTTTCCCCTAAAACAATGTGACGCAATTAATCATTTTCAGTTTGGCTGCTATGAAAACAGATAGTTGTTCTACTTCTGTTGTATTTCTGACAGAGTAGATGATCAAGGTGTGTTTTCTGGCCCCAATGGTTGATACAGTTTCACTATAACTTTAATATCTCAGAATTCTGGCTATGTAAATAACAATCATGAGATAGTGTCTTCACAAAACCTCCTATTGTTGTTTATTGTTGCTGCCATGCATCTGTTATTAATGTGCACTAACTAAAAGCAGCATTTAGGACATCTAAATAGAATTTCAGTTTTGTTCTGTATGTCTTTCCAAATTATTCTTTATATATAATTATGTCATTATATATATATATTTAAATATATATTATCGATTTCCAAACTATTCTTTAATTTCTTCTTATTGTTTTTAAGTGTTTAGTCATCAGTGAAGAACTCTCATTTAAAAATTGCTAATATTTCGAGAAAGAAGCCTTAAAATTACTACAGCAACGACACCAAATTCCACAGCGTGTGTGTGGACTTTGAGTTGCAGGTAATAGTTCCGGTGAAAAGGAGGAAAGACCGGCAGGCATTTCCAAGTTCAATATCAGCAGGCTTCCCTCAGCTGACCCTGGTGACTGAGAGCCTCCAGGTTCAGCTGAACCCAGTGTCCTTCAGCCTGCCTCAGCCTGTCTGTCTGGTCATTTACTTCACACACAGAGGGGGGAAAAACAAAAACAAAGTAGTGTTCAAACAGACAAGGAATGCCGCCCGGCAATTTTTCTCTCCCACTCGACTCCCTACTCTTTGTTTCTGAGCCGGCTGCAGGAAACCTCGACAAATGAATTGGTGCAAGGAACTGTGTGTGTGAATGATATAGCAAATTCTAATAGAATGTAGATTAAATGATTTTGGAGAAGTTCACTGCTAATTTCATGTATTTAGAATGCAGATACGTCTGGGTAATGTTGTTGATGACCTCAGAAGAAGTTGAGTGTAGTTTGAATAATGTTAAATGAAACAAAAAATCCTGAACAGATCAACTTGAACTTATTTACCTCAATGAACCTCAAACGCTTGCGCTAGTTGCAATAATTTATTCTCATAATTTTACTTAATCCTACAATGCAGTTAAAGTGTGTATTATAATCTGGATCTGTAAAAAAAAAAATACGTGGGATATTTAGCCTTATATCCTAATAATTCCTGTGATAGTATATTTTTAAATTCTACAAAATACTCTCAGGATTTTGTGCTTTATTTCCTATTTGGAAATGATTACATCGTTAATAACAACGTAATGTGAAGGCATAGTCACAATGTAAACATGATGCTATGCATATGTGTTGAAGCCAACTGTCAACATCTTTGTAGAATTAAAGATTTGAATTATAAAAATTAATTAATTAATTGAATTGATTAATTTTAAATTAATTTTACTTGTTGGTGCGTACTTGTGTGCATGTTAGCATGTGTGTTATCGCCTCTATTAGCACATGCTCATCATTGTCTCTGCATATATGCCTTTGCACTCCATGGGCCTCATAATTGATCCTGCGGCATTGTCATCCGCTGTGCATTCGTGCACTTAACATTTTTGCAATGGCTTGCTGTTCCTTTACCTTTCGATATTCCCTCCACCATGGACTGCCTGCAGTGCAGCACTCACAATGCACTCACAAACCCCCCCCCACCTCCTCCCCCAACACGTAACACAAACACACACACATACACACCACCTCCCACCTCCGGAACCCTCGCCTTAACAAACCCCCACCCCCCCCTACGGTTTCCTCCTGAGTGCTGACCTGCTCTGGTCCTTTAATATTGGTGACAGCTAATACACTTCTAAATGATCAGTTATTATCTCTGGGGCCTCGTCCACAGGGCCCCACTGATTCCAAAGGTCATCCCTCTGTCTTCCAGTATTGATTAAGTGGGCCTGTTAACGTGGCTCTGGGCCTTACTGAAAGTGAACATTGCCACTAACATATTTCCATCAGCTGTATCTGGCTGGAGAGGCCCATTTAAAAGCCTCTTTGACACTACCGCTGCCCCAGTGAATAGGGCAGGATGAGGAGCATAATGGGTATGCCAATAAGGAAACTAGTGCTACTAAAATATACAGAGGGCGACAAGCATGACAGACACAAGGAGATATCCTGCTGAGATATTATACAGTAGGTTTCTATTTTCAGCATTTATCAAATAAAGGAAATATGACTGAGTGGCCAAAAGAGCTCAACACACTGCAACTTAATAGTAAATGAAGAAAAGATTGTCACCACAACAAATGTATTATTTTCAACAATTCAGTATTGAAATTTAGTTTTTGGTAGGAAACTTGAGGCGGATCATCAGGGATTAGAAATTTTCAAAAACCAGTATGCAAATGGTAATATAGGAGTGTATGTTGAAGTACTCTGGATTTATTGTTTTACTTTTGTATTTTACCGTGGTATCGAATTGGGTATCGAGAGTTGTGGAATTTCACTGGTTTTGTTATCGACTACAAAATCTGGTACCATGACATCCCTAATCCATACATTTACCAGCCCAGTCGCAAGGAGGATATGCTGGCATTGTACGTTTCTGCAAACCACGGATACATTGAATGTCGACGTTTTTGCATTCGGGCACAGCAAGTGGCGTAGTACAGCGAGCGACATGCAGAGGAAGTGACGTAGTATATCTAGCGACTGGTAGTTGTCTTGGATCCCGTGTAAAACCAAAAGTAAACTTTCCGCACGTTACGTAACGTTTCTTTACGTAACATTGCCTTACGTAACATTACCTTACGTAACATTGTTTTACGTAACATTGTTTTATGTAACATTGCTTTACGTAACATTGCTTTACGTAACATTGCTTTACGTAACGTTGCTTTACGTAACGTTTTAAGTAACGTTGTCGTAGTAATGTTGTTATACTTGTTACGTAACAAAGTCTGCTAAGGGCGGTTGTTGTTTATTTAGGTACATTAGTTACGTTGTTAAGATTGTTGCGTTAAACGTAACAAGTTGTTTCACAACGTTACCCACGTGGTATTGTGCTTTTCTGCGTGATACGAGGATGATATGAAACATATTTTTGATTCAGAAATGTCCACATTCAATGTATCCCATGGTTTGTTTCCTGCAGTCAAGTGTAGCAGCTTCCAGATATTCTTGAATGCATATTTAATCTGTCTGATTCTCTGCTGTCTATATCATCATCCTCTGGCTCTGCATCTTCTTTTCCTGCTCTCTCTCAGTCCAAGATAGCTCTGTGACACAAAAGATGGCAGAGAAGGTGCTTTTTTTTTGCTTTACTCCCTCAGATACTTTAATAAAACTAATAATAAAGCCAAATACTACCTAAATATATCACAGTAAATTGCAATTCATGTTCAACATGAATTAGATTGGATTTTAAAAAAAAATGTGCCTACTTCAATGATAATTTCACACTAATAACAATATAAGGAGCAGGTAGCATGTGTCATTTGACAGTAATACATGATTGCATGTGTTTTGGGGTTCAAAGCTCTTTAAAATTGAATTCTGTGGTCTTTTTTTAGATTAAAATTTTGATATTAACAAAGTACTAGAGAGCTTGGGATGTTGTCACTGCGTTGCTTGAGATTTCAGATCAGATTCTCATTATTTTATTATTGTTTATTATTATTTGAATAACTAAGAACAAGCAACTTACAAGCCACTGCAGTCATAACGGAGTGAAAACAAAATCAACAGACAAACTCAGTCTGATCTCAGTATTTATCTGTGAAATAACACAAGCTAACGGTCTACAGTACACTGCAGCAGATAGAAGTCCGTTTGTCTCCTCATGTTTTGTAAATTGATACGTTTCATTGCAAATGGTTACCATGGCTACTAATTAATGATAGATGAAATAACCCCTGGGGATAATGTTGTTATCCTATATATTTATGTACAGTGTGCAGGCCTACACAAACACTGTCTTTATTACATGAATGCCTGATGTTATCGCTTGTATTGATGTCTCCCCGACCTTCTTGTGTCCCTCACAACATCCAGGCAGGTGCATCTTTACTGGGACATCTAGATAGATTTCCACTCTCTCACTTTTATCTGCCCCTTTTACAGCTGTCCCATAGAAGCATTTAAAATGATTTTACAATGTTTATTTTAGTTTAAACATTATCCCGATATGACAACAGAATTACTGCAACTAGCATTGTTGCATTGACACGAGACAGATATACAGTTTACCTTTATTGTTTTCTTCTTTTGGGCTTTGTTTGTAGTATTTCTGTTTGATATGAGCTTTTTACCATCATGTGTGAGTTATTTAAAAAAATGAGCCAGGTAACAGTGTATTACTATGTGCATGAGACAAGCAATCAGTGACTAGAAACAGTTGAAACTGACGTACAGTTTAATACAGTACAATACAATTCAAACAGCAGGTGAAGTTTTAGGCCAGCAGTGGAGTAAATACATTGGCTTATAAGTTGTGTTCATGCTGATCAGGCAACACAGTGCGATTTTGGGGACATGAAATGACACGTGTGAATTCTACCTTTGCGGCACAATTCTCATTGCTTTAATCAATGGAGACACATGAACAGACTCATCTACGGATTGAAATCTCCATCACAATAGGAAGGTTAGAACAGTCTGTTATGATCAGTTCAGAGAGGAGTTGATTCAGCTGGTCATCTTTGAAGCTGTAGTTTTTTACTGCTGTTGCCTTGATTTCATTATATTTGGAATGCATTTCTAACATTTTGTGCAACGTATCCTCATGCAGTGTTTCGAATGATATCTTAAGAAAAAGTTATTTCTCATTTTTTCATTTCCAGCAGCACAAGAGATCAGTGCGCCTGCACGAGCCCCTGCAGTGCAGGACTTATTTAGGCAACAAAACTACTTGGTTAGGTTTAGGAAAAAGATTGTGGTTTATGTTAAAGAACTACCTTTGTTATGTAAAATAAATATGCTTAACTTATGTAGGTGGCGTTAGAAGTAAGTCTAAGTTACGTAAGAAAAGTAAGGTAAAATAAGTCAACGTTGGCTTTTGGTTTTACACGCGACACGAACAGCGATCTGCTGTGTGAAAGTCCTGTGTTTGTTTGACCCAATCAATCCACGCCGACCGTCCTACTTTGTCGCTCTTTATACTATGTCAGCCCTGCACATCCTGGTTCACAATTACGTGGGTTACATACGCGTACACGTGCATTACTTTTTTTCAAGTATGAACAGTGGATGAGAACAGCCTGCCTATAGATAAAAATATTAAAGACACAATATTAAAAACACTATTAATTTCACTATATTGTGTTGTTTGTGCTCAGTGACTGTGTCTGCGCAGCTTCCTGAAGGGGTTAAATATGAAAAGCTGATTTGATGGACAAACCAGCTGACAAAGACATACCCCTTCTGATGTGAAAAAGCTATTCATGGCCAAAAAGCATTTTCCTGATATTGTTCTAGCCCCAGTGTGGCACTGTTTGTCTTTGTGTTGGAGGTGTGTGCCAGCCTATCTGTGCTGCTGATCAGTGGCTGCTCTGTGATACACTCACCGTGCTCAAGGTTACCCACAGATTGTCTTAAAGGAACTCATTGTCCTCGTATGCGTTGGCCATAATCCTAAACAACCTCACTGTTCAGGAGACTCAAAGGCCTCCTCACCCTACCACTGGTCAAACATGTTCTTGATTTTCTTTGGTGAAAATGTTTAATACATTAATAATTGAGTTCTTTCTTTCTTTCTTTTTCAGTTGTATGAATTGGATGATGATGAAAAGCGCAAAGAGTTTCTTGATGACCTGTTCAGTTTCATGCAGAAACGGGGTAAGTGCTTTCCACTTTTATGCACAAGAATGAACTTCTTCTCTTCCCTTCTTGTTTAGAATTCTATCTTTAAAATATTTTTTCCCCAGTATCCTCTAATATGTCCATCAATCAATCACTTTACCACATTACATGCCTATGGAGTCCAGTGTAGGGTAGGGTATCGGTACTCAATATACATTTAAGGTATCAACCAAAATAAACTGCTCCAGTCAAACAATACTTGCATTTGATCCTTTTTGTACCCAGATCTAGAAAAAAATAGTACTACTAAAATGCTTTTTAGTAGTAATTTGTATGTTTTTGCTTGCAGCCAATCACAGCAAGTGTTCTTTGATTTATTGCGATGTGCGATTGGCTTGTGTGATTGTATTTGATGGAGTTGGCAGTTCAGGATGCTGAGATGCCACCAAAATGTTTGAAAGTATGGCTATAAAACAAGCCTGTTGTGTGGTGGTGAATGCTTCCATTTACCTGATGGGTATCAAATGAAGTAGAAACAAAGATATCAAAGTGCTCTACTGGTATTGGTATCACTTTACTGGTATTGTAATTTTTTAAACTATATCCAGCCCTACGTACTCCAGTGTTTCCAAAAGTTTGGAATTTATTTGTGGTGGTGTGGTGACTCTCTGGGAGTATTAACATGTAGTCACAATGTTCCAGTTTATATGAAATACTTTAATACATTTCAGTAATTAGTAACTAATAACAGCCACACCAGAGCTCACTATGCGTGTTCAAGGTTTTGATTTTACTCCATTTATCAAAAACAGGTTTCAAGGCCTGCGAGATTCAGTTGAAAGCTCCAGAAAAAGCTATAGTAGGTGGAGCTTTTGTCAAAACTCGTTGACAATTCAGTCTGATTATAAGGCTCGGTAAAGTTCTCTACTTTGTGTGACCTGCAGGTTGAGACCCACTGCCATATAGACAAGACCTTTTACGTTCCCTTGCACCATTCACCTGAGCTATAGCGTTTCAGAGAAATGTGAAGTATATCACCTTTTTCACTAACAACAAACCATTTGAACAGTAAAAAAAGTTGTTTAATTTGGAATGACTAGAGGATTTGGAAAAGATTGGGGGAGGGTGGTGTATGGTGGGATGGTGGGGGTCGAGGAGAGGAGAGGAATAAAAGGGGTTTGTTTGCATGGGGATGAACGAGACCGAACGGAGTCGCGGTGTGGCTGGAGCGTCCGGGAACTCGGGGGTCGAGACTCGGGGCGAGGGCTCGTCTCGATGAGCTTCCTGCTTCGTCGTCTCCTCCTGGGGTACGAATCCAGGACCTCCTTGTCGTGAGGTGCCAACTGCTGAGGGGAGAGAGGAGAAGAACAGGGTTTGGGAAGCAGGGTTGTGAGAACTGAGACAAACTGTGCAGGTGATTGAATTAGTGAGGCACAAGTGGTTGAATGAGTGAGAGAGAGAGAGGCGTGGTCTTGTTCCTGAACCTTAGTTATAGTAACTTAAAGAGCAACAATGAAATTGTGTAAATCTCTGTGATCTGCAGGAATAAGATGAGAACAAATACCTGTACGGTTTCCATATTCTTCAACTTAAACAAGAAAGCCTGATTGTTTGTGACCTCTCAGAGCACAGAATGTGACTGTGATCAGCCCTGCAGGTTTCAGCTTCTTCACTTGTACAAACAGTTCAGAAAGGGAGACGAAGTCCCTGGCATTCACAGGCCTCCTCGCAATATGATGAATTATCTGCATTTATTGGCCACTTACAGTGTGATGGTGTGTTTTCCCAAAGCGAGGATTCTGCTGGCAGCCACTGGTTTTGTTGGGGAAATAGATCCGTGTTTAGCCCCTTCCATAATATGAGGAAGTTATCCACCCAGCAGAGAATAAAAGACACTGCCAGTTACAATGACAGTCTATTTTAGGAGCACAAGGCTAGCGTGCCATGTTTTTTGTTATGTTGAATTCCTTGTTCTGTACACAATGTTTTACATGTCTGCAGATACATGTTTCCTCACCTGCCTGTCCTTGACTTACAATGCAATCTTGGAATTAGGGAAAGCAGATTTCACTTGTGTAGTTTATTTTCCATTCTTTGACATAATCTGAATTGTTAAAACAAGCATAACCAATAATTGCTGTCATTTTTCAAATCAACTTTTATTTCCATGTTTAATCACAGCAGATATGGCCAGTTGGTTTCCTTCACAATGTAGGAAAAGAATGCTCTTGTTAAGCTGAGTTCACAACCAAAATAAAATGTAATTTAAAATAGATATTTATATGGAAATAGAAAATGTATTTTGCTCACATAAAACTTAACATATGTATGATAAATTAACAGCTGAAATCCAGATCTGTATGCCCAGAATTTGGATAAATTGTTATCATTTGCACAAACATTGATGCTATCAGAAATGGAATAAATTAAAGGTTGAAGTTTAAAGATGAAACACAAGCAACTTGTCAGGCCAAATGTTACAACCTCACTCAAACTTCATTTTGTAACTTTAAAGTGAGTTGGATCTTTGGACATAAGATCAGATGAGTTACCCACTAGAAGTGATATCCACACATGGATAATGGACGTGATTTCTGATACTGATATCGCTAGTAATTTTTCTCAATGAACATTTGTAATAGCTGACAAACGTATCGATAAACAGTTTATTGTCTGTCCAAACTGAAGCAGTTGTTGATCACTTGCGGCCCCTATACCGGCCGATAAAGATAAGTGAGGAGTCAGAAGTCAATGACAGTGTAACAGTCAATAAAATATGATGCCAATAAAATGTGTTTTTTGTGAATCACCCCAACCACGAGAGGTCCTTGAGCATATACTCATAAACGAGAACAAAAAAATATTAGGCTGATGGGTCCAGGAATATGCAAGATTATCCGTGGACAGACACATAGATGCACACTCATACACAACCGAATACATAATCTCCTGGTGGAGATAGAAATACTGCCAGCATGTTTTGGATCAGAGAGGATCAGTGTTGATATTGAAAGTTAGTCGAACAATCAGTAATAATAAATCTTCAGGAAGAGTAAAAAATCACCTGATAAATATGATTCAACTGATAAAGAGCTGCACAACATGCAAAACGATTCAATTCAATTCAAATTGTACAGCTTTTGTACACTTATACATGTGAACCTTTTTTCCAGTTTTGTATGTATGTTGTAAATGCTTCATTTTCATATTCTAATATTTACTACTACTACTACTAATAATAATAATAATAATAAATTGGACTTATATAGCGCCTTTCAAAAAACCCAAGGACGCTTTACAAAGAGGTCAATTAGAATCATACTAATAAACTAATTTGTTATACTGTATGCTTTTAACAATTTCAGTTAAATTATGTGTTAAATTATGTGTTGAGTGTATACTACTTTTATATTTGTCATTACTTTCTTGTATTTAAAAATAACATGTTACATAGCCAGCTGCAGTATACACTGTACACTTTAATGTTACTGATGTGTTTCAGTTTAAAAAGTGACACACACATGTTTTAGATGTTTTAGATTTGACACATTACTGTAAGATTGTGGGAATATCCCAAAAACTAAAGTTTTTTTAACCATTAGACCACAGTCCAGATGTGTGCTGTGACAGCTGGAGGAAAGCACACGTTGATGAAGTAATGATGTAGTTGGGTGGTCACTTGGGTTTAGAGACAGTATGGATTGTTGTTGGAGCGTTCAATTAGAGATTGATTTTGGACTTAGTGTAGGGAGACATTGTCAGTGCAAAGCAGATCAGCAGCAGCCTATCTCCACTGCTCGCCTCTGACAACTGTGATCAGAGTGGACTGCTCCAAATATCCCAATCAATGTTTCTTGAAAACATCACTGTCATTCTGCACCGACAAAGAAATGTCAGCCAGGCTGCCTGGCTAAGCAGAGACCCGAGTGAAAAAGTGTCAAAAATACAGTGCTCCTGTTGATTTATAGGCTAGC
Organism: Adelosebastes latens; assembly: GCA_916700685.1. Lineage (NCBI taxonomy): Eukaryota > Metazoa > Chordata > Actinopteri > Perciformes > Sebastidae > Adelosebastes > Adelosebastes latens. The sequence continues at coordinate 109,453 of CAKAKR010065425.1, forward strand.
TAAATCCAGACCACAATAATACAAAAGGTTTGGGCTTTCCCCGCTGAGCTGGACTGTCATAGCATGTTTTGGTCAGCATTGAGCTTAAGATCTAGCTGTCAAGTTTTTTTTTTTTTTCATTTTGGACACAAGCTTGTGTTCGCAGTGCACAAACTTCCCTCTTTGTGTTTGATGCTACTTAAATAATTCCCTATATTATTATTTTTTTTAAATCCTCATAATAATTGGCATTTGGATGTCTGGGATTGTGAGAAGTGAAACTAACAAGTCCCCCAAACTTAAGGACAAAATACATCATCCTTGTCATGGCCTTCCAAAATGACACGAGTGATCAGATCAGCAGAATGACATTGTTTATCAGTGTCTTCTAAAGGTATTACCGATGTTCATCCAGCATCTGAGCAGTGCCTCCCAGAACCATCCTGGATGACAAACTTACCTTTGATGCCAACACTGATTTTATTTATAAAAAGGCTAACCAAAAGTTTTAATGTTGGCAAATCAGTTCTAACATTTGCTATGATCTGGTGGTTTGGAAATCTCAAGCCCCTTTTACGAAGAGATGCCGCAACACTGCCGTAAAGAAGATCCACCATTACGTCGGCTTTGCTTTTTCACACTGAACCAAACAAATGCGTCATAATGCCGCCCCAGTGTGTGACTTTAGATAGCAGTTTAAAGGCAAAAAACAAGGAAAGCAACACTAAAACTACACAAGCTACAGCATAAGTGCGTAAACTAAATATATGAATCAATTCATTTTGAATAGAAGTTACAGGCTCAGTTAAATTTACATATTTGTGGTGAATTATTATACTATCAGGGGCATAAAACCTCCAGGTTTGTCAAACTTACTTGAAGAGAAAATGAGGGTGAACATTTAAACATACATGATTTTTTTCATTGAAACATTTTTTGAAGATTTGGAACTAAAGCACTTTATTGATTTCTAATGCCAGCTTTTGGTATTTCTATCCAATGCTTTGCTCATAATAATGTCGTGCCACCCCATGAATATTTCTCTCGTAAGCAGAGTGTCTTCATTTCTATTAAATAGCGATGCAGCGCAGTATTTAACTGACATATTATCTCTTGTCAGAGGAAACCTTAATGGCTTAAAACATGCAGCAGATGGTCAGAACAACTTTGGGATGTTTTTTTCAGTCTTGGAAGCAGAGACATGAAATCCTTGTTGAGAGATTCCATCAAAAGTAGAAGAGACAATGGCTGTGATGGCCTCCTTTGTGTGTTGATAAATACCCAGGGTGATTTACTGTTGCCCCGGGGCTGTGGTTATTAATTGATTATTATCTCTGAGGACTACCATCAGCACTTTTTCTCAAATAAGTCAACTTTTGTCCCCCACCTAATTGCTTAAGAATACTATGTGGCAGAAGAAAAGGCCACTTGAAAGTTACCTTAAAAAATGACCGAGTCTTCGATCGCCGTGACACTAAATATTCCTCTTTGCTTTGCTGCTGCATCCTGCTTTCACCATTGAGCTGACTATCTTTATGTTTCTCTCTGTTCTTTAGTGGAGTCTTCACACAGCTGGCACAGGGAAAACAAAGGTGTTGTTTTAAGTTCTGCAACTGCAGAGGTCTGTGTTCATTTTCTGTCACTATTTATTTAAGTAAATTTGATCTTATGTTTCTATATTTGAAGTTTCCACACATTTTTAGACTGTATTGTATTTAGGCAATGTTTGGTTTCTTTTGTTAAATGGATAAAAGTCTTTTGTAGAAAAAACACATTTACATTTCTTAAGGTAAGGCATCGTAAAAAAAAGTATGTCTTGGTATCAGTATTGATAGGCAATTGGTTTCGTATCTCAATGTGAAAAAAGTATGCTACCCAGCATTGGTTATATACAGTCCCTTTTTTAGGTGAAATAAATGGTTGGGCAATAACTACTTTGGACAGATGTAAAACCAGGAGCTTACACAAATTACAATTTGATATAATGTCACATTTCCCACATAGTTAAATACAGGTGATAATCCAACTGGGCGCATACTGTACCTGTTCTCCTCAACATCCTGTTATGCTGCTCACTTCCCTTATTGTATGTACTGTCAAGTTTGGGTGGCTATGTTTGCCCAACATTACCGCATTATTCATGTTTGGTAATTCTCTCAGAAAGATGCTTGAGATCCTGAAAGCTCTTTCTTGACCAGATATCATCCCTTCCCAATAACACATGGGAAGCAAAAAAGCATCTTCTCTGACAAGCTAGACAAGTTCCTGGAGAACCACGTTAAATCTATTTATTTTGGTTTATGATAATATCCCACATCTGGTGGACACCGAGGTGTTTCATCTCAAGAGGCAGGCAAGGCAAGGCAGACTTTCAAATTAATGTTGTAGAAATGAATCCACATTGTTCATGGTGACCACAGTTACTCAATTTTTTAAAAGAAATACTAATTTCTGCCAACTACATGACAAGCAGATAACGACAAAAGTACTTAGCAAAGAGCCAATCAAATTACAGTGCTGCAACAAGCGATCAGCCTCACTTGGCATCAAATTATTGCAATCTGCTTCCATTGCCAAAGACTGTGGACATGCATACTGTTCCTACACTCTGTGCTCTTGACATTGCGAGCGTGGGTCTATCCTCACATAGCGGCTTCTCGAGCCAAGCGCAATAAAAAACTCCATATCAGCCACTGACAACATAACAACAGCAGTTAAGGATTTCTTTCTGTCACAAATTAGTCCATAATTATATTAATTTCTTAGTTACTCAGTACCACTAAAACCACATTTTCTTCTGCTACCAGCAGGTGGAGCTTTGCCCCACCTTCAACTCTAGCTCATAGACTGCATACAAGCAGTTGACGTATCACCTAATGGTTTGTGGACTGCCATTTTGAAGCCTAGAGTATGGCTTTTTGGCTGTTGCCATCTTGTTTTTTTAAGTGAGATGAGAGGGTGGAGCAAAGTAAAACCAAACGCTGAATGAGACATCTTTAGGTGACCAAAAAGGTTACGGTCAACTTTCACAAACTGAAAACACACTGTGAAAGGGTTAAAGTTCTAAGATGAAAACACGGACAATGCCCGGACCGATAAACGTCGTGGTAACAACCTGTTAATCACAAGGTAGCCACGCCATTTTCTCATAGACTTCTATACAATCTTACTTCTTTTTTTTTCAATCAGAGGAGTCGCCCCCTGTTGGCCATTGGAAAGAATGCAAGTTTAAGGCACTTTAAAGGCACACATTGGCTTCACTTTTCAGACCCGGAGGCTGCTCAAGATATATATTGTTTTACATTATGTTTCACTGATTGTAATCAATCTTGTAACCATCAACCAATTGTTGTGTTGGTAATTAAAACATCAAAATGGCTACCCAGCGTAAATGTCTAATACTCTGAATTTCTGTTCACCACAATCCTAACGCCACTATGTTGTCTTTCAGTATCACATAATATTTAGGAGCACTGTAAGACCAATAATTTACAATATCCCTGTCATATTTCAGACATTTCTTCTAGGATAAAATTTCAATTTGTCCAATACAGTTGGCTTTATGACAAATTACCTGCAAAAGTAATAACATCAGCCTAACACCAGCTTTAATTTGTGTTTAGTGCAAATGGTAGCACGCTAGAGTATGATGTTGAACATGAGAAACCTTATAGCTGCTAAACCACTATATCAGGCTGTGATATACACACATAATAATTCATTATTGGCTTTTCATTGGATTTGTCGACAAGAAGAAAAACGATGATGTCTGCCAGTCTGTGTGTTCCATCTTCCTCCTCGTCTTCATTTTCTTGAGTTGAACAGAGGTAGATAAACAGTTGGTTTCCCCGGTGACGCTGCATTAATCGTTCATTTCATGGGTTAAAAGAGCAAAGTCAATGAGGAGGAGAAATTCTCATCCCATTATCGGCTCGGAGGTGCAAAGTGAGCGCATCAGCGATGAAGCCAAGCATAAAGATGATTACTGCACTACTAGAGCCCCTGATGCTCCACATTGTTCCAATTACAAACTCCTCTTCTTCTCGCAGCTGAGGGATTAACTGAAGACGACCGTTAGACTCTGTGCAAAGTGGATTTCTTCCACCTTGTCCACCATTGCTCATTGTCATAATGATACATGGCCTGATGAGATAGTTTGTGCTGACAAAAGGCCTCCATCCTCTCTCTTTTATTCCTTATATCTCTTTCAGGGAATCAGAGAGCCAAATACATCACCCTCGGTATTGAAAGCACATAAATCTTGTTTTAAGAGGCTTGTCTCTCCTCAGATTCTGTCAGACAATGGCTGACGCTTTTATTTATTACCTCAATCCTTGTTTGGTTGGCTATTGTGTCTTCAACAAAATAATAGTTTTATAGATCAGCACGGATGCACATTATAATCAGTGGTAATAAAGATAAAGCTGTAGGAGGAAGGTGGAGGCTGAAGATCTCTAGTGCTGGTTTTGTTTTGTATTATACTGTAGGACTCAATTCTCCCAGCCATTAACTGTCCTTCACAATTTGCAAAAGAGGGTGTTAATATAATACTTGTAGCGACTACTATCAATTAAAAATACGCTAAGAGGCTGAAATGTAGGCTCTTCACTGCGTGACTCGTTCCAAACAATCCAAAAGTCCAGATGTGTTTTACTGTTTATCAAAGGAAAGGATTTACAAACAATGAGGCTAACTGGACTAAACGTTAAGTGACGTGACGAAACGTGACGGTCAACAGAAAATATCCAAGCCTATTTCACCCTCTTTGTCTAACTCCCGTGGTCCAGAAGTGATGTTAACCAAAAGAAGGTGTGCAGCCTAAACAAATAATAATAATAGTAATAAATGACAGACTAAATACACACTTTGGTTCCTTCAATACTATATAGAAAGAATATGTACATCAAGTGTGTACTGGATGGGAGTAAAGGTTGCACAAAAACGAGCTGCAATGGCTGGGAAAACCCTGATTTTAGAAAAGCAAACTTGAACATATGAGCAGTCATTTCTTAGGCAAGAGCAGAGAGTATTGTCGGACCCATCTCACATCGTCCACTGTGAGTATGAGCTCTTACCATCTGGCAGACGATACAGAGTCCCCAAATGCAAACTGCGCCGTTTTAAGAACTTGTTTGTGCCCACCTCGATCCTATTTATTCAGTTTTTATAAAGATCTTGTGCAATATGAGTAATGTGAAATACATGTTGTTTTGGGGTTTACATTGTTTGTGTTTCTCTGTTTTCATGTGGATTGTTGTTTGTCTCTATTTATTGATGCTGCTGTGGAGGCAGCTGATGGTGAGCAGCACTGAGTCCAAAACAAATCCCCAAGGGGACAATATCGTATCGTATCGTATCGTATCGTATCGTATCGTATCGTATCTTATCGTATCGTAACATCAACATACAGTCAACATGGAGCTAATGCATGAGACCTGCAAGGAGAGGAAGAGGAAGTGAGGCGGTGTATGGATGATCCATACCACAGGTTTCTATAGTTTATGATAATGCAGGACATTTCATGCAGGAGACAAACGACGATCTACTGATGCGCATTCACCCGCGAATGTTCATATGAGACAGTATAAAAATATGATATATATTTTTTTATTTCCATTGCAGTTAAACTATAGGTCTACAGAAAAAAAAACAGGGGTGCTGCAGCAACCTCAGCACCCCCACTTCCCGCATCCATGGACCAAAACCATTTTTTTTGTACCAGGCTGTAAACCTGTTTATTTCTGGTGTAAAGTTGGGCATTTTAACATGGGGTTCTATGGGATTTTGAAGCCAGCCTCAAGTGGCCATTCGATAAACTGCAGTTTTTGGCACTTCTGCGTTGGCTTCATTTTTCACACGCGGAGGTTGCCGCTTGTTCATAACTGAGTTTTTAAAAAATGACTGAAGAAAAAGACTGGTGTTATTTATCTTTAAGGTTTTTTGTCAGGGTTTCTTTAATATAAAGAAAACACTCGAACTATAACACCAGAACTTTCTTCCTTTGAATTGTACTGTCTCATTTCTTTAGACCGACTCATGCCTGTTGTGAAGGTTAATTCATTACCTGCTGAAATATTTTTTTGTCTCAATCAAGCCTTCACCAAAATGTGATGTCGAGGCACTGCAGCTTCAGATTTACTGCTGGTATTGTCTCGTGGGGAGAGGGGAACATCAATCTTTTGTTTTAATAGTGTCTCATCCGTTCACATGCCAGCGCCGCGAAATGAAGCCGTAATTACTGGCCTTAATTGATGCGGTTTTACCACCTCAGACGATACTTCAGAGCTCCCCCCCCTCCTCACTGTATAGGCCCCACTGCTGTTGTTTGCACTATATTTCTGCAGCTATTGATCTCTATTATGGTAAATCCGATGGGCACAATGGAACTCTATCAGCAAAATGCAGGTTAATTATCTCAGGGTCAACCACTTTGGAATCTTCACAAAGAGCCGTCCGTTCTCTCTTTATTGCCTAACATTAAATTGCAAATGAAAATGATTGTCTGAGCTCCTTTATTTTGCTAATAAGGGGGCAGGTTGGCAGCCATTAATAGAAGATTACCTCCCATTTTCCACAGATTGTACTTGGAGTTTTAAACAGGTCCAGACTAATTTATCTGTGCTTCTGTTGTTCCAACGTTAATTACTTTTTACTTTGTTTAATGCCGGATATGTATATCTTGTGAACAGTGCTTTAGGAGCAGCTGTTAAGTTTGTAGTCTTACATGAATTAAGTGAGATGAAACCGTTTTTGTCACAAAATATTTGTTCAAAGTTTCCCCTCAAGAGATCATTTCATCCTGTCATAAAAATAATGCATTTATAATCAATGAAGCCAGTTTCCAGTGGATGCACAGATAAGACATTAGAAACTTTTTTTTTTTTTTTGGAAAGTTATATTTCCTGCTGTTAACAGAGCTGTCAGACATTTGACTGGCTCGAGATAAATTGGCCTTATAAGAAGGTGCAGAAGCCTATTGATGGGAGGAACCAAAGTTAATGGAATTGATTGTGGATATTGTGTTTGCTTTCTGCAGGGACTCCAGTGAATCGGATTCCTATCATGGCCAAGCAGGTGTTGGATCTCTACATGCTCTACAAGCTCGTCACAGAAAAAGGCGGCTTAGTGGAAGTCATCAATAAGAAAATATGGCGTGAGATCACCAAAGGCCTTAACCTCCCTACCTCCATTACCAGTGCAGCTTTCACTCTCCGAACACAGTGAGTATACGAGCACGGACGATAACCCCAGATGACTGATAACCTGCACTCACCAGGCACTCCTAACGCCGGGCCAGCCACAAGTGTTCCATGTGTGTGTCCGAGGTAGATGAGATACTTTGTTGTTTATGTTATAGTGATTTTTTTGGGTCAGGCCTCCATTCCTTTAATCCATCTGCTATGATTAAAGTATGTTAATTTCTTTTCTTGAAATGCCTATCAAAGGCTTATTTGATTATACGTGTCCAGACAGGTGAAAAGCACAGTCATCTTAATTTCCTGCAGTGTGGTGGCATGTGTGGTCCTTGCTGTGATTTATGGTAATTATAGTATTCTAGATGGCTTGGCATTTAATGTGGAGGCTCAGTGTTGTTAGATTACACTGTGTGTGCACATGATTCCTCACCTCAAGATCCCGTCTTTTAACAGTAAAGTGGTAAACATATATACTACAATATGTTAACCTCGTATCTTCGAAGAGATACAAAAGTTTCTGGAACTAAAGAAAACAGTGATGTTTGATCCGAATGATAATGCAGCTGGGCTTACACCCCAAGCAAAACCATTGAATTGTCATGCTCTGGTCAATTTTGCTTCCTTATCCTGTCTTCTTTCAGACTAATGGAAAGAAAACATCCAAAATACACATTCAGGTGTTTATTTTATTACACTTTGTCTATTTGCGTCTGTAGATCTCTCCTAAATTCACCAAAAGTTAGCATTAGATAATGCCTCATTTGCATATTTAAACTGCAAATATGATTTAATAGTGGGGATTTTGGATATCTATCTGTATCACTCAATAAATAAAATGTCAACATAAGAATATCTATTTTGACCATGTTTTCAGGAGTAAAATGTTCCATAAATCAGGCTATGAATGATATATGAGCAAACCTCTCAGCGAAAACCTTCAAAATATAGATAGGAATGAAAGTGAAGAGGTTGGTGGATGTTGTTGCTGCTGAAGTGGAGATTTCTGTCTCAGAGTCTGAGAGAAAATAACAAATTTTGAGAAAACGGCCTTTAAAGATATGGATTGTAAAGTTCCATACATTTTGCAAACTAATAGATATCACCATGAAACTTCACCCAGTGGATTACTTACATTAAGACAATTATTTTTTTGAATTACAAGTTTTCAGAAAAGTTCTGTTTATATATGCAAATGAGGCATTATCTCATGCTAACTTTTGGTGAATTCAGGAGAAATCTACAGACGTAAATAGACAAAGTAGTAAAATAAACACCTACATCTGTATTTTGGATGTTTTTCTTTTACAGGAAGACAAAGTTTTTCCTCACAGCTCAAATGTGTCTGAATTCAACTAATACTCAGATGTTCAGCAGCGGAAACAAGCTTCAGACTTTCAGTCCTTCTTTGTGATGGTTTCACTTTCAATAAGACTTTGGATGAAATTAAATTCAAGGACCAATCGCTCTGTGTAATGCTCCCTCCTTTCACCCTTTACCCGTTACTCCCCGCGTCTACAGTCTTTTGTTGTAAAAAAGCCGGTTAGAACTCCGGTTAGCTGTATGCATGGCAGAGATATCTGTTTTCTCCAGGAGAAATCAAGCAGGTTTCTCTATTTCCTTACCCCGACGATGGAACGCTTTTCTCATTTACACAACATTTAAGAAATCAGCTTACTGGAGAAAGCCGTCTGGTTACTTAAATGCATGTTAATGCACAGAATGCAGTCATCACAAAGTGACATGCTGCTGATCCTATATGTGATTAAAAGGAGGGAGACATGGCACGCTGTTGTCACACTGACAGAAGCTGTCTGTGGTTTTGGGTGATGATGTGGACAGAAGAACCATCTGATATAGAGTATTTTATTATCATTTGTAAATTGTGATCAATGCTTGAAACCAAAATAATTAAACTAGAAATTAAACCGTTTCTTTATATTTTTTTTTCGATCCCACTTCCACCTTGCAAAATCAATTGATCGATGATTGATTGACAATGTGTGACAAAGTGACACGCACTGACAAAAAGCCAAGTAAATCAATGAATTCTTCTTCTTCCCTGCAGGTATATGAAGTACCTCTACCCGTATGAATGTGAAAAGCGGGGACTGAGCTCCCCCGGTGAGCTTCAGGCAGCTATCGACAGCAACAGGCGGGAAGGCCGTCGGCAGAGCTACGGCTCCGCCATCTTCAACTACTCTCCTGTGGGCACCCCCACCCTCCTGTCCTCACCAAAGATGCACATGTCCCACCTATCTCTGCCCATTCACAGCAGTGGCCATATCTCCCAGGTGCCTGTGATCAAGAAAGGTAACATAAGACACAATATTTTAAGACATGACACAATAAAACAAGAAAAAGTCTCAAATATGATTTTGTTACTATTTACCTCAACTTGCAGAGAGAAGTGTATTTCATCATATTTTAATGAGAAGCCTACCCTGTCTGATCTGCACCTATTTGCTGTTGATGCAAACTCAACACTTCCTCCGTGTTTACCTTTTGTCTTCAGTATAATGTCCATTTCCACAGCATTAATTCATCAGTAACATCAGTAATCTACTGCTCTCACTTTCTCTTTTTAACACAAAGTACTGTTTTCATTCAATAATTAATTGCAGGTGGTTCTACTCTGCCGTTCTTTTTCCGGAGAGTTAAGCCACTGGCTACGAAACTCTACACTTCCTGTGCAGATATTTCACATTAAAAGATATCTCACGTGGTTAAATTGGTATAGTGCCCCCTTTTTGCTGGTTTGCATTTATGCAAAGACTGTATGTAAGAAGTGGACGTAGTCACCGTGACGTCACCCATTGGTTTGTGGACTACGGTTTTGAAGCCTCGAGTTTGCCTTTTTTGGCCGTCGCCATCTTGTTTTTTGCAACCAGAGATGACATGAGAGGGTGGAGCTAAGTACAACCGAACGCTGAATAATACATTTTAGGCGACTTTATTAACTTTCATGGACTGAAAACACACTGTGAAAGGGTTAAAGTTGTAAGACGAAAAGTCCTGCAACAACTACCAACGTTGTGCTAGCGACCTGTCAATCACAAGGTAGCCACGCCCTAAAGCATCCCCTGCTTTATGGTCTATTTGACTCTCAATGGGACCATAATTTACTAAATGAACATCATGTTGTATTGAAGAAGACTTGAAACTAGAGATTAAGACCATAAACTCATGTTTACAATTTTTACTGAGGTGATAAATCAAGTGAGAAGTAGGCTCATTTTCTCACAGACTTCTTTTTGCAACCAGAGGAGTTGCCCCCTGCTGGCCGTTAGAAAGAATGAAAGTTTAAGACGCTTCCGCATTGGCTTCAACTTATCAGACCCAGAGGTAGCCCACTGGTTTATAATGTGAAACGCCTACAAGAAGTGTTAAGTTTGATTGACAGTATCTTAACAGCGATCAAAAGTAAAGTAAAGTTAATGTGATTGGAAATAGTTCGTGAATAATCATAGTACATCTGTTTAAAAAGTCTTTAAAGCAGCAGAGTGATGAGTATGAATTTGTTGATGTACTAATGGAATAATGCTGTGTACATTTTATATATTATACTAAATTTACCGGGACATTATTTGCCAATTTTCGAAAACTGGCCTTTAAAGGATGTATGGCATATGACAGGATAACATATGATAAGCATGGCTGGATACTCCTTGAGGAAAGTAAGAAAATGTGTACTTTTGAAATTTAGCTGAACCAACCCTTCAACAATCATTGTGCATTTTTCCTTTTTGCAAACAATCCTGCACATAAGCATGCAGTTGGTCATATGTGGTCATATATGGTCCACTATGGTCACTAAATAATAATAGGTTCATTCTGGTCATGATGCAAACAGCAGGCCAGATCCTAAATAAACTATTCTTTTTCTGACACCCTGAAGGGTGATTCATGTCCTCCTCATGAATACAATGTCAAAGAAAAGGTTGCATGTGATGTATTACAGAGATCACAACATCTTTTTTGAGAAATTGTTGCGTGATTATTACCCGGCCACTTAAGAAGAAGTCGGTATGTTCACATATATGTCACCACAGCTGCCGTATTTAGGTTCATTTATACTCATGCAACATGTGGGTAGTATGGTCATTTCCCCCAAAGAGGAAACATCTTGCAGGACTTCCTCATATCAGCTCCACCAATTTCCGAGACACAGCAATGTACCACGAAGAACATGTGGAGCTCTTTGATTACAGGAAAAAAAGTGATCTGTGTAGCGTGCCATGGAGACGTCAGCCATGTCTAAAGCACAGTTGTTCTATTTGAATTTATTTTAGTGTTGTCAGTGTAGTTCATCTGCAAGGTTGAGGTATTATATAAGCTCCATTATTTCCATTAATAAGTTGAATAATTGAAATATGCCAGTATCGTGCGTTATTGAAGGGTTAGGATCTGTGCCATGTCTCATCATCCGCACCATGTGTGCCTTTGTTGGTCGCTATTTGCCAGCAATACCAACAGAAAGTATTGTATAAAACACATTAGCCTATGCTTAACCATATTTACGTCACATGGTAAGCTGCAGATGTGCGGCCCACATTGGCATGTTGGCTCGATCTATAATCAACAAGAACAATCTCATATCATCGTTCGAAAGGACACTATTCACTATTCACTACCTGAGCTGCTTACTAACCATAATGATAGTGTGTAGTAAAAATATGATATGATAATATGTGCTGTGAGACAATTTAATTTGTCATTTTGTCATACTGTTTATATTGGGGCAGTTCTCTTATAAATGTGTCTAAGGCCATTGGAGGCAATGATGAAAATATTTTTGTTTTGTGACAATTTTTGATATGATTTTTGCATCGAGATGCAATACTTTGATTTATCAGGTATTTAAATTGCTAGATTTGCCTAAAAGACATTCCTGTTTAGTGACATAAACGTGATAGAGGCTTTTATATTTTATATCACTATAGTGCAGTGCCCATCTGGAACGGGCTGATTGCCCCCCCAGAAGTTCTGCTTGCAGCGTTGTCGAGAACGGCGGTGTGACTGCTTGAACCCGTCAAGTGTGAAGTTGATTAAGATAGTCCAGAGATGTTCTCTACCAGGTGATGATTGCTCAAAATGTGTAAGAGGAGTATAGCAAAAAAATCAGATTCGGACTCAATTTAAAATGGTGAAAAAAATCAATCTACACGCAATTGAGCGTGGCTTACCTGGATAGATTCGTCTTCAATTTTGTTTCTGAGAGTTACGGTTCATAAGTCACAGGCAAAGATGTAAAGTTTATTGTTATAGCGCCACCATTTGGTCAAATTACACCACATTTGACACTGCACTCCCTTGGGTCAAAGGATGTAAAGAAAGACAGACTTTATAGTCAGACATAGAATTTATGGTTAGTCCAATATGAATATGGAAAGCTGTAAAAACACTCACCATCCAGCATCCGTACAAAATACTACTCCCAGTAACTTCATTTTAAAAGTACCAGTAAATTAGCCTTTATAAACCATCTTACCAGTAAGCAGCAATGAATGAAAATGGCTATGTGACATGCCTTATGAAAAATATTCACAAGAAAAAGTATATTTCAATGAGAGCAAAGACAAAATACAAAATGTGAAAGTTTACTGCACAATATTATTATCAGACTAATCTAAGGACAGGTGACATATGTACATTACTTTTCACAGGTACAAGCATGCAGACATGTGTTTAGAGACAGATATCACCTTCTTAATAGTCTTTTTCTCTCCAGAGGAGCCCATGATGGCCAGCTGCCTGCCTAGTCGCATGGCCCTCCCAATGTCACCCAGCGGCCATCACGCAGCAGCTGTGGCCGCCCAGGTAGCCGCATCTCAGGCAGCGGCGGCCGTCCAGGCTGCGGCCCTGGAACAGCTCAGAGAGAAGCTGGAGAGCGGCGAACCGCCAGAGAAGAAGATGATGATGGTGGCGGAGGAGCAGCAGAGGATCATGCAACACGCCCTGCAGCAGAACCTGCTGGCGATGGCCACCCAGCTGCCCCTCAACATCAAACTCAACAACAGAGGTGAGACACTCACGGAAGGTTTGAATACACTGATCTGTATATGTTCTCTCTGTGTTTATCATTAGCAAAAAGTCTGGATTTTAGAAATACTGAGGAATATTTTGATTATTGTCAACAAATCTCCTGAAAAGAGCCAAACCAACAGTGAATGTATCTCCTAACAAGTATAGTGTGTGTATAAAAACCTGATATATCTTCTTCCTCTGGGCCGTAGAGCTCCATTGTTGTTAAACACATCAGTGAGCCACACTGTTGCACCGGCTGACATGTTCCTTCATCACCATGAACACACACTCTGTAGTTTATTTTGACTCAGTCCCACATACACCGTCCTGCTGCCACAAATAAAAATAGTCCCCAACAAAAGCACTATTTCCTCCTGTTTGAGTAACGTTCGATAAAAACTACAGTGACCAGCTGCTTTAGGAGATTACTGAGCCTTTCATAAAAATGAAACTATATATTTGTGATGTATGTCTTCAGTAGGAACCAATGGGCGTGGAGCTGAGAGTCACAGACCGAGTCAGAAAGCATTTAGAGGCAGACTAACATTGTTGGCTGAGATCTTTTCACAGGATTTGTTAAAATCTAGACTAATGCCTTATGTCAACTCATTGAAAGTTATTTAAAATATTACATTTAGACGTGCATCTCATGTAAAACAATGAGACAAAATATGCCCATTCAGTTCATTGTTGAAACATTCAACAAGTAAAAGCCTGATTTCACTGTATAATTTAAAATCGGGTGTTACTGTAATGTTGAGGTTGTTAGCTGCCTCCCTATCAGACTTAAATAACAGTGTGTCTACCGCAGTGGGTGGTGTGTCAAAAACAGCTAATGGGCCCGCCAGAGAGGCTGCCTGAGATCCAGCTGTGAAACGCCTGAACCACTAATGTGCACATAGTTCATCATATAACATGTGTAATTTAAAAAGCTCAAGCCCCATAAATGTTATGAAGAAATAGTTTTCTTCTTGACCACAGGCAGAATCCAGCTCGTCATGAGTAAAAATGCCCGTCTCGCTGGGCTGTGGCTGCAGCCAGCACGCCTCATGACAAGCCATAAGTCACATATGACTTAATGATAGAGGCTAAAGGAAGAATAAGGGGCCTATCTGCTCAAGTGTGATATCATTTCTGTCTGCATCACTGCCTCTCTCATATTAGTCATAATAGCAGGCTTTGCACTTGATACGTGATGGAAAAATGAGTGGGAATCTTTCTCAGCTTAATTCCCACGCTGGTCGTCTGGCTCTGGCCCTCACATATAAACACTGTCATTTAAAGATTACAGCCAAACACTATTATTTGTCTCCACCCAGATGCACTCCTTAGACAGATAAATTTGTGTTTACAGATGGTTTGATATCACAGCAGCCCACTGAGATCACTTAAGACATTTCTGTTATTTCACAACCAGTCACATTTATTCAAGACAAGTTTTTCCAACTGTGTGCTGCTGCTGTAGGATCCATCTATAACTGACATGTACAAATGGCCGTAACATCTTTTGACAGTTCTTTCTCCCCAGAACTCTTTAATAAAGCTCTCCTTATCCTGTCACTCTCTGAATTATCACCAATACTCCAGCGGGCGCTCCTCTTGCTTCTTCTGTTCCCTTTCTAAATGCTCATATTGAGTTTTTCTCTCTCTCGTTCTCTGCCTCCTCTCTTGACAGATGATAGACAAGAGACCGCATTGAACCTGTCTACCAACGGCATTAGCAGCATCAACATGTCAATAGAAATAAATGGAGTTGTCTACACAGGTAAATAGAGGGGCCGTTTGCTGATGTAATTGCAGGCAGGAAATTCAATAAGTTATAGCAGCACCCTGGTGCTTAGTCCTCTACGCAATTTGATGTCTTTGCTATAAAATCCATCGTAATGAAGTGGCAGTCCAATAGAGTTAAAAAAGTTAAATATCTCAAAATTGGGCCTGTGGATTTGAGGTCGATGGGGCTTATTGTCTTATGTGCCTGCCTAGTGTGTGTGTGTGTGTGTG
>CAKAKR010065427.1:0-13408 GCA_916700685.1 Adelosebastes latens
TGTGTGTGTGTGTGTGTGTGTGTGTGTGTGTGTGTGTGTGTGTGTGTGTGTGTGTGTGTGTGTGTGTGTGTGTGTGTGTGTGTGAGTGTGTGAGTGTGAGGGGTGGTTTTTGGGGGGAAAGAATGGCAGTTGTCAGCGGGTGGCTCGTGCCACTGGAAAACTCCCTCCTTCCTTCCTCGGACGGAGAGCGGCACCCATGATTCGGGCGGAGATCGAGGGAGAAAATCTCTGACGCAGCGAAACGCTACTCTGAGCGACGGAGGTCTTCCAACCTTAACGCAGCACATTTTTGCAGCTTATTGAATTGTGCAGCAGGCAGGATGGGAGGGAGGGAGGGAGGGAGGGAGCGCAGACGTCTCAAATGATTCCTCGGTGTGTTTTCGGTCCTCTCTCTTTTGTAACAGTTACAGCTTGTCTCTTGGCCAGCAGCGCTCCGTTTCCTCTCTGGGCCCCGCTCTGTCTTCACCGTTGCGGTTGATGGTAATTGATGCCTCGGAGTGTGTAATGATTTGATGTGCTTACGAGGTTTATTTGGTGTCAGGTGGAGGCAAATATAATTTTAGCTGCATGTGCATTGTAAATTCACATACAAACTGTGAGCATGTCTTCCTAGCCAGAGAAGAAGCCTCATCAAAAACTTATAAGACCAGTGTATAAGACCTGAAAATATGAAAGGTTGTGTTTTCGTTAGCTTAGAATGAGCCCTTCATATCTACATAGGGAGCGGGTCCTCTTCATGGAGTCCGCCATGTTGCTCCGCCATGTTTCTACAGTAGCCCAGAAAGGACAAACCGAACACTGGCTGTAGAGAGCGCCTTTCACGTTTTTACGTTACCCGAAGGCTACCGTATTTCGTCGACACACTTGTGAAACTGAGGTAACGTGAGCCACAGAGTGCAAAACCGTGGTACCGCCAGCAGTCGTCTGACTTCCGTTGCTCCTAAAGTGGTGTTATTATGGTAAGGACGGCCTCTGAGTGAGATGAACGGCGTTACCACGGTTTTAGTCCCGGCTCACGTTACCACAGTCTTGGAAAGGGAGGAGTGAGCGGAGGGGTACTCATTTGGTTGCAATCTGCAACCACACCACTAGATGCTGCCAAATCCTACACACTGTACCTTTTAAATGCGGCAGAAATATATAGAATACATTTATTATTTACAAAAGAAACTGTATTGAAGAAAAAATCCTTAATATACTTTTTTTTTATGTGGATATTTGTATGTATTCATTGAACCTCATTCACAAGTTAGACCAAAATGAGACAGCAGCAGAGACGATACAGTATGAAAAAAACCCCACAATATTTAACTCTGACGAAAAAAAACTACTACTACAAACCTACTAACTTTTCCTGGAGCTTTCAACCTCATCTTACAGTCTTCATATCTGTAAAATGTCATATCCATTCTTCTTGGCTCTGACATCGGCTTTTATGGTAGATAACACAGCAAAAAAGGTAGTTAGTGGACCTTGAGGTAAGATTTTTTTTTCATCAAAGTTGATTCTAATGTTCAACAACACAGCCTGGTCTCCTACAAATTAGGTTCCCATACAACAAAACTATATTGTCAATGAAATGTAATTTCGAGGGAAAACATATTTTCTCCCTGATTACGATCGTTTTTTGACGTCACAAATACGTTTCTAATCAAAGTGTGCGTAGGGAGGAGGTCCGGGTGGATGGCTGTGTTAAATTAAACCAATGTATCCTCATACAACGGTTCGTAGGATTTCTTATGAAAAATGATTCCTCATTTTTTTGTGCATTTGCCTATGTCTTGCAACACATGTCAACTTCTGCCCCAGTTTTTTCAAAATAAAACTACTGACGATACGAAAAATGTTGACTTGGTTAGGTTTAGGCAACAAAACTGCTTAGTTTCAGTGTTAAAATAACAAACCA
The DNA here is from genome assembly GCA_916700685.1 of Adelosebastes latens. Taxonomy (NCBI): domain Eukaryota; kingdom Metazoa; phylum Chordata; class Actinopteri; order Perciformes; family Sebastidae; genus Adelosebastes; species Adelosebastes latens. Next base: position 1,907 of record CAKAKR010065427.1, read on the forward strand.
GAAGTAGCGTACCTTAAGTACAGAAGTTTTAGAATTACAGTACATTACTTTTTCATAGGTATAGCTACAGTGTAAGAACAGCCTGAACGAACACAGGACTTTCACCCAGGAGACCGCTGTTAGTGATCCATGTGAAACCAAAAGTCAATGTTGACTTATTTTAACGTAAAACATCTTACGTTATGTTCGCAAGTTAAGTTATGTAACAAACATACTTATTTTGAGCCAAACAACAACCTTTTATTAAACCTAACCAAGAAGTTTTGTTGCATTTTTGTTTTGTTTTTTCAATTTACTATGTTTTTTAAAACGGCAACTGTAATCCAGGAGAAAATACATTTCCCCCGAAATGTAATCAAGAATGCAGTTTAGTTACATCGTAACATATTTTTTTAGAAGACAGGGTTGAACAAGGGTGCACACATTTGGTTTAGCTGAATGACGCCTGAATTCCATTCAGCTCCTTCCGTTTCAGGGTCCTAGTATTGTGCATGCTGGCTCATAGTCACTCTGTCATGACCAACCAACACACCAATGTTTTGCTATGTTCATGTCCCTCTGTGTTAGCGCTGACATATTAAATGAATCAGGAAGAGGATAATAAAAGTTCACACCAAATATTACAGTAATTAAAAAAAACACACACCATAAAATATTTGTAATATTCTTGCCTAATCAAATTGAATCATTACTCGAGAAGGATCCGATCTGCTTCCTTACATTTGAATGAAGTTCGGTGGTCCTACAGAGAACCTGCATTCTTCTACTTAATGAAACGGTGATGATATCTCGCTGCTTTGTCTGGCGCGTCCCTCCACTGAAACCTCCATCCTGCTTTAACCACAGCCATCCGGATTAAAAGAGCACTTTTAAAGGAAGGAAGACTTAGAAAGCTTTGATGACAGAAATTGTTACAGTGAATTTCGCTATACAGAAAAGCCTCAGAGTTGTACTTTTTTTTATGTGTTACAGTAAAATGTTTGTAGAAGTAATTTGTCAACTTCAGCATCATGCTGCAGTGCCAGATGCTGCTTAGCTCTTCTAGTATGCCAACATCTGCTAATTAGTGCTAAACATAAAGTACAGCTGAGGCTGATGGAAAGGTCATTAGTTTTGCAGGTATTTGGTCATAAATTAAAGTATACGGCGCAAGACTCCTTGGTTGAGATTTGTTCATTTGAGTCCAGAAGTGAAGTGGTATTAATTACCTGACATCTTTTCAGTCATTTGTCTTGTTCTCTCTTGTTTCATAATATTGATAATCTAGAAAGGTATTAAAGGTGAGACACTACAGGCAAAAACATTGTTTTTTTTCATGCACTGGTCATTTTGTATGGAGTCATAGGAGTGCCATGAAAATAATTGATTAAATAAACAGTATTTTCTGATTTATGGAATGATAAAAAGAGCTATCAAAAATTCCCTCTGTTAAAACCTTTGACTCTAATGTATCAACAAAACGAAACAATAATTTTGAACCTGGCTTTATCCAATGTATGCAAATTAGCACATATTTAATAAGATAATGCATCATTTGCATATTGAAACATAAAATTTCAGAAAACTTGTAATACAAAAAAGTTATTATCTTAATGTAAGTAGTCAACTGGGGAAGTTTCATGGTGGTATCTATTATTTAGATTTTTTATTTTTTTTTACCCTATTCACCTGTAGTCTCCCCAAACCGTGTTCATGTCTCCCCAACATCTGATCCTTTTATGTTGCTTGTAAAGAGAGCAACCTCCGTGGGGATATGCATAAGTACTTCAGCTAACAGCAGTAGCACGAAGTGTGAATTGCTACTTTGCATAATGTACGCAAGTCCATTCGCCCCCAGTTCATATTACACATCTCAGGGTTCTTTTCAAATCTCCTCTCTTGGATATGTGTCAACGGAAGAGAGCAGGATACAGTACAGTATAGGATACAGTACAGTACTGTGACTTTCCTGTCTCAAGTGTAGAGAGGTGGTGTGAAGCAGGGACACTGAAGGAAGTCGACTGTAACCGCAGTAGTTCGGTGAAACACTGTCACGTCCTGCTCCGGGCTTTCATAACGCAGACTGCATGTAGGGGAGAGCGTGCCGAGCCACTCAGCATCCGATCTCCGTCTTGTAACCTCGACCCAGTAACCTTGAGCAGATGTCAGGATTCTGACCTCGTATGTGTGTACAGTATATATATGTGTGTGTTTTCTGCATTAACAGAGATGTATTTTTCTCGGGATTGCTCAGGGTTTTGTTATTGGCAGAAAATAAGGTTTGTGGTTAACATAAGCCTGAGAAAATTCAGTAAACAACATCCATTATTTCTGTATCTCAGCTGGGAGTTATTAAAATCCTGTTTTGAAACTACATCAGTGCAGTCCATTATCATGGCCGGATAATGAAACATTAGTGGTGATGATGATGAGAATGGATAAGGTCAGCTTTCTATTAATTCCATGTGTAGTTAAAGTAAATGTGCTAAAACTTGTGAATATAATGAGCACTTGTTAGCTTATTTCATTCAAAGCTCAATGCAGAAATTGGTGAATTGTTAAAGGTTCTCTGGTATCCAGAGCATTAATATAGCAGCAAACAACTATTGTCTATGTAAAGATATAGTGGAGTAATGTCTACCTGAGCAGAGAATGAAGTCACTCTGAATGTCACTCTCCCTCTGTGTGTGTTGTAATCCGAGCTTCTCCTCCTTTTGTTGACATCACCGGGCCGGCTGCACATGCCTTTTAGTGCATGTGAGCGTGCAACCCAATGTCGCGGTTGTCGCGGTGTAAAATAGCACGACATGACAGGGACATTCAGCGTGTCATGAGGACGCATCTTAGCCTTTTCCCACGTCATTTGTATGCGGCCTTTCGCTTGTCATTTATACGCCATTCAACAAAACCACTGTAACGTCAGCAGTTAGGTTTAGGCAACAAAACCACTGAGTTAGGTTTATGAAAAATGTCATGGTTGGGCTTAAAATGAGTACAATACGTATGGAAACAATTGGTATAGAAAACACGTCACAAATGTCACGAAAAATCATGTGACAAACGTCACTATCGTAACTCACAAAACAAAACACCAGTCTTGTGGTTGAAAGACCTGTGTTTTCTTCTTTCTTTTTATTCACTAGCTCCGAGTGCATATATTCACGTGGATGCATTTACATTGCAGTAAGTACAGACTACATAGCATACAAATGACACGCCGAAAAAATGGCGTTCTTATTGCACGCTTTTGCGTTGCGCATTATTGTGTTATTCATACGCCTTTACGTGCAAACGGGTTGGAGCTTGCCCCACGGGCTAGCCCACAGCCGCTGCTCTGCACACCTCTCATACGGCGGTTACAACTGATAACGTCGTCCCGACTGATGCCGTCGTTGCAGAAGTGTGGCACCCACCCTCCGGTTCCCACCCAGGTTAATACTGTTAGCTTTGTCAGCACTGCGGCCTTTGATTCACTGTTAGCACTGTTAGCACTGTTGGCTTAGCCGTCTCCATGTTAAGGGCCATGTGGAGGAACTAGATATGCTCTGAATTTCAAATTTAGCACCTTTAACCTCTTGTGGACTTCTGGTTTGGCCTAGAAAAGTGATAGTGAAGTAATATATCAACACTGGAATAATCATTCTCTTTCGCCTTTTGGCTTGAGAACAAACTTTTTATGATGATGATGCTGATGCTGCTTGGTTGATTGTAGCTCCATCATTTTTTTTTTTTTTTTTTTATGATTACAGATTTGAACAGAAAAAATTGTTTACTTTTCCAAAACAGAGTACAGCTTGAACCATTTTGAAACCCAGATCACCAAGAAGTTGATCAACACCATCTTTAACCATTTAAATACTATTTTATTGTTGTTTTTAAAAGTTACACATAATGCTAAATCCAAGATGGCAAATGGTGACACACAAACCTCTTCAATGCCAAGTGACTTTATTTAGAAATACAAAATATCATCATGTAAATGTTTCAACATTTCTCTACACAATGCTTAAAATATTAATTTATGTTCAACTGTAACTGTTAACCAAAAAGTGGAAGTCAAAGCAGAACATTTAAATAGCGTGCGACTTTCAGCATATCTTCTGCAATTCTAAATGTTCGGTCAAATTGTTGGTAATCTACACAAGCAGCACAAACCTGTCAAATATGAATGTCCTTCATTTAGCTAATGTTGTCAATATTTGTCTTTATGAGGAAAGTTGGGGAAAGTGAACTTTACCACCAATCTTCGTCCACAGCAGCGAGATGAATATCACGTACGCGTTTGACATATTAGGGCCTTAGAATGTTTATATGGCTAAACTTTTGCCCGATACATATTATTACAATATATTAGCATGAATTTTGGATTGTTTCTGGCGACCTGATTAATAAAGTCCAAAATTCACTCTTCTTTTATCTCTAGTTTGGTCTCCACCAACTCCTGAGAAATAAAGCTGGGTCTAGCTACTAGATACCTCACTGCCGCTAGTCAATAACTTGTAACACACAAACCTCTTCAATGACAAGGTGACTATTTAAAAATGCATCATGTACATGTTTCAACATTTCACTTCATGATGCTTAATATAGTAATTTATGTTCAACTGTAACTCAATGTGGAAGTCAAAGCAGAACATTTAAATAGCGTGCGTCTTTCAGCATTTCTTCTGCAATTCGAAATATTCGGTCACATTGTTGGCAGTCGAGGCAAGAGCAGCAGGTGCACAAACATATGAATGTCCTTCATTTAGCTAATGTTGTCAGTATTTGTCTTTATGAGAAAAGTCGGGGAAAGTTGCCACCAATCTTCGTCCACACTCTTCTAACATGTTTTTCCCATTTGAACCAATAAACATGTGGCGTGCTGGCGACCGCATACTAAAACAATGTGAATGCAGCACTACGTCATTTGCGAGTGTGTGTTTGAATAAGCGAACCGCACAATTAGGCCTACTTTCCTGTGCATTGTGTGTGTGAGCCCGGTACCAAGCTGCGGTGATGTAAAACAAGCCAGCTGTGGTATCGCGTCCAGTCCTGATTCGCCACATCTGGTCCCATCACCTTTATGAGCTTTCACATTGTCAAAAGTCTTCCTCCAGTATCCTGATCATTTGATTCCAAACTAAGCTTCCCTGAGCAGAGTTTATCTCACAAAAGCTCTGTGTGATTGTCTCCATGAGGCGCAGCCCCGGTCTAAATAAGATTCAGATGGGAGCCAACAAATCCATTGTCAGGAATCGCTTGTTACCTCTGCTTTACCTTTTAAACCGACAATTGACTCGCGAGGTTTGATTTGAATTTCTCAAATTGTTTGTGAGGTCACGGCTGGTGGGGCTTTAAGGAGGTATTACGTAGTAAATGACGAATTGCAATCTGTTTTTAGTCATTGGAACCAGAAGTGAACTTACTTATTTCCCCTTTAAAAACATCAGCTTCGTAATGTTTTTGCAATATATGTTGCCAGTTCAATTATACCGTCCCCTTATATAGCTTAATGAACAGGTCAAGTTCTCCGCTTCCAGCTAAAAAATGTCTGCACTTAAATTAGCTTTGAATAAAATAATCCACCAAATGCTTTATGTTATACAACACGTAAACATGCAATAAGTCATTTTGGATTGTGCTGAGGAGGAAATGAGATCGGTAGTTACTGCTGACTCAGAACGTCCACTCCGAAACTCTCCGCCAACACGACAGCCCAGTCCAATCTGTTTAGCCTCAATAATAGCTCTAAGCTGGATTTCTTCCTACTGTTTGGATAGCGCCAGTTTTCTGTGCCCATACAGGTCATGCCTCTTTCTTTACACTACCACTCCAACCCCCTCCTCTCTCTCTCTAACCTGTCTCCTGTCTGCGCCGCCTCACCGTGCTAGTGTTACATGTGGCGATAGGAAATTGCTCAGTCTGATTTCCTGCCATCAGAATGTCTTAGCGGACTGTAACGTTCACAGAGCGCGGGAAAGGGATAGAACATGGGGAGGAGGAGGTGCAGTGAGAGGTCATCCTTTTATCAGCTGAACAGTTTTATCTAAGAGGACTTTGAGTTGAAGGCGGTAAGAGCAAGTCAGTGTGAGTGACATGCTTTTTTTTCCCCTGAAGAAAGTGTTAGGAAGCATCCTTTTACATTTATTCTATCCAATAGTCAAAATTAGTCTGTCAAAATATGCTGTATCTGTGGTTAGAAAAGAAACTAATGTCAAAGCTACCAATGTGTCATTGAAATAGTTTAAATGAAAATAACAGATAATTACAGATAACTAACATGTCCAAAGTATTATCCTGCCACGTACCCAAAGCATGCTGGGATAAGCTTCAGCCCCCATGTGATTTTTAACATTAACAGTGGGTTTAAATAACGAATACATAAAGAGAGGTTAAACCTGAATGTTTTTGGCATCATTGGGCAAAAATTCCATAATAACCTTTCAGCATATTGTAATTCAAGTGTTCTGAGAGAAAACTAGACTTCTGCACCTCCTCATGGCTCTGTTTTCAGGCTTTAGAAAATCTAGCCCGTGACGGGAGACTTTGGCCAATCACAGGTCATTGCAGAGAGCGAGCGTTCCTATTGGCTGTTCATTCGGAGGCAGCTGTCAATCACTCGCGAACTCTGATCAAACGGTCAAACTAGGCAGCGCTGATCGAATATTAATCAATATTCTGTTACTGTAATGCCTATTTCTCACCTCACATGTTTTCAGAAAAAATGAGAAATTCCTGAGAAAATGTAAAATGAGAAAGTTTGCTCCGGCTGGTGGGCGGTGCTTGATATTTCCTCAACTGATCTCAATATGGCTGCCGGGTCACAAACTTTCTCATTTTACAGCTAAACAGTACACTACAAGATGTTTCAGAAAACATCTAAGGAGAGAAATAGGCATTACAGTAACAGAATATTGATTCATAATGGATCAGCGCTGCCTAGTTTGACCGTTTGATCGGAGTTCATAAGTGATTGACAGCTGCTCAGAGACGGCAAGGCTCCAGCTCGGCTCTGATTGGTTCTTTTCCTCCGGTCTGTGAAATCTTGCAGAAGCCGTTAGGCACACCAGAGGACACCGGAGGACACCAGAGGACACAGAGGCACATGATTTTTTTCAGATTACCTGTTTCATGCACTACTGTCAGGATATAGTGACGTTTTATAAAAATAACTTTTTTTAATCATATTAGCTCCATTTCTACCCATTGCTGCTTTAAGGGACATTTTTACATGTCACTGTCCAGCTTCGATTGACATTTCCTGTTTGCCAAAGACATTTGGAGCCAGTGGCCATACACATAATTTAGGCAAATAGGGAGAATCCACTGGGTCTTAATTACAGAGGATGGCACACTCTTTTCTTAAGCTGCCTCAATTTGAGATTTCGGCGGAAAAGATGGATGTATTTTTTTTAAATTTTTTTTTTTTTTTTACATCAAACCATTGCCAAGTGCAGCTTTATATCCGACTCCGTTAAAGTCAGGAACCGTACTTGGAGCCATGAGCTGCATCGCACCACTGAGGCTCGTAATTAAAAATCTCCGGTTACTCCCTCCTTACCTCCGCTGACCCCCGGCCTCGCGGGCTCAGCATGTACCCAGGATCGGTGAGCCGCCTCTGGGGAGCCACGGGAGGAACTTGGCCTGGGCGCTGGATGGAAACCGGACGACGTCGGGAAAGCGATGGGGATGTTGACTCAAGGGTGACTAGGGTGGGCGGATGTGACCGCCGAAGAAGAGCGTGCCAGGTAAACACCGTGCGAATCACGATGCCAGATGGTGCCAGCGTGTAGGCCCTCGGGAGAAAATTGATGAGGTTTGAATGTGACAGAGAGGGAAACGAAGACAAAATGAGAGGAAGACTGAGCGAAAGAGACAGGGACACGCCGAAAGCGATCGCGTTTCTGTCTCTGGGGTTTTTATTAAAGCGGCACCTAACACCCAGGAATGCAGGAATGTCCGCTGACGTCTTTCTCATCAGGTGAAGAAGAGAACGAGACTGGGGTCGTGGAGAAAGTGTTTCAGGAAGGAACTGATACTGCAGGGCCATCTGAGGATTCAAATATTGCCACTCGAGGGGGGGAAAGACGGGAAGAACGGAGCGGAACAACAGTCATACAGCGACAAAGAAAAATTAGAATTAAACCCACGATTGAATGACGTCTAAACCCCGTCACGGCGAATGAGCCGAGGCTAAAGGGTAACACTGGCCCCCCTGTCACCGGGACCCCCTCCTCGAGCGCCAGCCCGCTGTGGTGAGTGAGCGGTGGAGTAAGCAGAGGACCATACGTACAGTGAGCACTCTGTCTATCTCATAGGCTCATTCAGCCGTGCGGTTTGGCAGGTGGAGCTGCGATGTAGGTGGCTGCGAGTGAAGATATGGAGACCTATGTGTGCCCAGCTTAAGTATTCAATTTACCTCTGCCATTAAGACACATCGAGTCTGTGTGTGGACGGGGCCAAAGTGTTGGCTTATTGCAGCTAATCCCTCACCTTGAGCCTGCACTTGGCATTGTGCAGCGCCTTATGTTTGTCATGCAACTCAAGTTTAAGATTCTAATAAGGAAGCCTATAGGCACTAAGCTTCTGCAAACCGGCAACGGTGGCACTGCTATTCCCAAACGTCAGCCAGACATACATCAGCACTGTTTCATATCAAAGACCTTTATTTTGGCAATCGCAGGTGTTTGCTTGGAAGTAGCACTTTTTAATGAACTCGTTTGGTTCTGTACATAGTGTTAATGCACAGGAAAAACACAAGGCAAAGCCTTTTGACGCCCGTCTTAAGTAATATGGGCTTATAGGAAGCTTAGACAACTTCCCATAAGACAACATGCAGGGCCTCGTAGCACAAATGCTCTTTGTGGGACACACAGAGCGGGCTCTCTTGAAGTCTTCAAGTAGAGGAAATGATCCCCAGAAGAGAGGTCAAGTTGTAGCTATTGTGGAGGTACCAGTGCTGAATATACTGCACCATGCATGCCAGAGGATTCTTTTCTTTTTTTCTTTTTTTTCATTTTCAACTGTCAGAGGGGATTGGTAATCATGTGGGCTGATATTTATCAAACTGTTAGAAGTACATTTTTGGACTTGAATGAAAGACAAAGGTAAAAATCCTTCACTTTAAAGCAGCAGCAGTGGGTAGATTTGGAGCAAATAATGATTCAAAAAGCTTATTTGTATAAATAATATCCTGACAGTAGTGCATGAGACAGATAATGTGAAAAAAAATCATGTGCCTCTGTGTCCTCCGGTGCTCCTAATGGTATCTGCAAGATTTAGCAGACCAGAGGAAAACAACCAATCAGAGCCGATCTGGGGTCTGCCGTCTCTGAGCAGCTGTCAATCACTCGTGAACTCCGGTCAAACGGTCAAACTAGGCAGAGCTGATCAAATATGAATCAATATTCTGTTACTGTAATGCCTATTTCTCTCCTCAAATGTTTTCATAAACATCTTGTAGTGTACTGTTTAGCTGTAAAATGAGAAAGTCTGTGACCCGGCAGCCATGTTGAGATAAGTTGAGGAAATACCAAGCACCGCCCACCAGCCGTAGCACACCCGTGATTAATCATGTGATCACTTGAGAGATGCTCTTAAATTTTACTCGCATGACATTACAAGGACATTCCACGTGTCATGAGAACGCATTTCAGCCTTTTCGCGTGTCATTTGTACGCCACACAACAAAGCTATGGTAACAGCCGCAGTTAGGTTTAGGCAAAAAAAAAAACTTAGTTAGGTTTAGGAAAAACATCATGGTTGGGCTTAAAATAAGCATGTAAACTAAGTAAAATATGTACGGAAACAACGTGACAGAAGTACGGAAATCACGTCACAGACGTCAGTAAAAAACACGTCACTAACAAAAAGTTTTTTTGTAATTCCTAAATTATCTCGTTCTTAAACTGGGTACACACCAACCCGACATCAGAAAACTAGCGGCGACGCAGGCCGTCTGTTGCGTCCCCTCACGTTGCCTTTGTTTTGGCCGTCAAGTTGCACCCGAACACACCGCAAAGACTACAGCCTACAGCAGTAAGCACGTACGCTCTGCGCCTGCATGAGAGGAAATAACTCTCCACACCAGCAGGTCGCGGTAGTCTGTATTCGTCATTTAAAAAGGGAAACCGGAAGACCGAGGCCTGCAGATTTACAAGCTGTTGTTATGATACACACGTGAAACAAAGCAGCGTTTGCCGACCATTTTCACATCCCTCTCACTCACCGCTTAGCTTCATTCCAGATGGCCATGTCGTTGTGAAAATATTTGTGTGTTGGAATGATCAGATGAAGATGAAAAATGATAAGAGCCTTCTGTGTTTTTCCTCTTCACTTTACTCGTTGGCTTGCTTTCCTCACGTCCGTTTCTCTTCTCGTGCACTGATTCGTTTTAGCCGAACAGCCGATCAGAGTGATTTCTCTCACTGACGAGTTCGCCCACCGACTCAACGTGCTGAATCGGCCGAAAAACCTCCAACACGGGCGGACTAGAGCCGACGGTGTGGGACACACCACAAAAACTAGGCTTGCTCAGTGTGTCAGGGCCTTTTAAGCACAATTCTGATAGATACAGGCCCTGATTGAGAGACAGCTACGTTCCAGTGTACTATTTTTATATTTCCTATGTAATAATTCTTCAAGGAAGAACTATCTCCAACACTATTGTAGCGTTGTGAAAGGATGAAAGTATGGGCTGCACAGTGGCTGCTCTACTGGTCCGTATTTGCGATGGCCACAAGATTTCTCTTTACATGAAGGTATTTTTCTATTTATTGCCAGTGTTTACCCTTTTTTCCTTCTGAAAATAAAGTATGCAACCTATTAACCCGGCGGTTAAGTAGCAGAGCCCTGATATTGCTTCAGACCCATGTGTGGCTTGTCCTCCTCTCCTGCCTGTGTACACTGAAGCGATGCCAGAGAGCGGCTGCTGCGCCGTGCTGCGATGTGCTGTTCTATTCTGCGCTGTCCTGTCCCTGCGCTGCGATGCCGGCTCCTCGCTAGGTGCCAAGTGATTTTTATCACTGGGAAAACAGTCTCCTTCCAATCTCAGCCCTCTTAGGAGCATATGAATACACTTTACACTCACACGAAGGAAAACAGGTAACTTGAGACACGGGCTCGGGGCAAGAGCTGAGCCCGCAGGTAAAAGGACTGCAGTGTGTCAGCGTGTGTGCAGCGTGGCGTCTGAGCGAGTGTGTGTTGGACTTGTTCACACTCGTGGATACCTTTCTGAACAGAGGTGTGTCTGCTCAGTATATACGCTTCAGTTTTAATGCTGCACATGCAGTTAGCGCTGCGTTTTTGGCACAAAAGATGCGGGGCTAAGTCTCGAGCTGACATAAAATAAGAGTTAGGGACTGCTCCCTACATACTGTGTTTTAATTGTAACCTTTTTTTATTCAGGGAGAGTCAACACACGCACAATTGACCTTTTCCAGTGATGTCCTGTGTCACATTCACACATTGACACATGGAGGCTGCTCAATGCAACCAGAGCTTTCTGCTGTCAACCGCACATCAGCAGTCACATCCTTGCCC